>CBVK0100145352.1:0-13677 GCA_900067695.1 Picea abies | reverse complement strand
GTTTACCCTTGGTACCATCCTTGAAATGAGGGGAAGTGTTGGGTTTCCAAGTTAAGTATTTTATGGAAAACAAATAAAGAAGTGTTTCACTTAACTTGTTTACTGATTATGGAAAGGTTTTTTGGGAGTGAATGTTTTGAGTAGACACACCACCCATCATTATAGGATCAATTATAAGTTTAAAATAAAAAAATAAGATCAACTCATGAAGCTTAATAGGTATTAAATGAAAATGAAAATAATAACTAATCAATAATAAACAATGAAATAATATTGATGATGATGAATTTCTCTATTTGAACTGTAGCGCCCTAAATGAATTTAATTAATATAGTAATGTAATTTAATTCATTAATGTAATAAATTTAATTAAAATAATTTAATTCATTAATGTAATTAAGTCACTTAGATTAATTAATTAAATAGATTTGATTATTATTTAATTAATAAATTAAATGATATAACAAAATAAATGAAATGATTATTTATTAGATTATGTCTCATGGGGTAAGTGGGAAAAGATAGAAGTAGATAGGGAATTTATGAGAGAAGGGGAGAAAGGCCCTACCTTAAGAAGGTAAGGAATTACTTGGAATTCTTTAGAATTTTATTTCTGTGCTTGAAAAGTATTAAGAGAAGCATTCCAAGATCACCATAGTTTTGATGATTTAAAATGTCATCAAGATTGGTAGTGTCGCAAATCTTTTGAAATTAAGATCTAATTTGGGTATATGTTAGACATTCTAAGAGAGTATTTTTCATCTTCAACCCTATTAGTGTCACAAAGGTGACAGATTCTATCATCCCTTTTGGAAACTAAGTTCATTGTCACTATGAAGCTCATGAGAATTTGTTCTTATTTTAGCAATGTTTATTTTCTTCTTTACACTTTTCAAAACATAGAGATATTTTTTATCTTCTAGAATAGGGTTAATTACCTCTTTATAATATCTTAATTTAATTTTGATCTATAATTCGTTGTTGGCACTGCGTGTGGTTGTAAGACCCTAGGTTTGAGTTATCTTTGACCAACAAAACCCACCAGACATTGGCCCTTTCGGCATCACCTGCATATGTAGATGAAGTCTCACCCGAGGTATCTATTGGGACTGCAAGAACCAGGTTTCTGTAGTGGTGAGTGAATGAGAAGTGACCAATATGTGCATTCTTGCTTATTGGTTCTGTGCACGTTGCTCTATCTTTGTTCTTTATTAGCTACTTAGTGATTTCATATTTATACTACCATTATATTCCATATTAACACATAAACCAATACTGTAACAATCATGACCATTGTGTAAAGATTATGCATAAAACAAATCTAATCTAATAGCATCCGAACATAATCCATGAAAAATCATAGAAAAGACATTTGACACAAGAGTTAACGTTTTTCACCCAACTCTAGACTACGTCCACAATGACTGGCTTCTTTATTATGTGTTTGGTAATTGCTTCAAGCTTGCACACTACGCTTACAAAGATACATCATGGTTATCTTTCTCTCCTAGCTGCTCTACAATGCAATCATCTCTCTCTCTCTCTCTCTCTCTCTCTCTCTCTCTCTCTTACATTCAGACATATACTCCTATCTTTTACGGACAGAACAGATCCATCACAATAAATAGCAAAGAACCCACAACATGTGGAACCCAAAGCCCGAGGAACCCCTATTCTCCCAACCCATTAAATATTTATACATACAATCTAGGGCTTAAAACCCTACTTGGTTCCCACCAAAACCATATTACAATGCATGAATACTCAATTTAATTAGTTGTTTGGGCTGCTTTATCCTGCTTTTTTGTCTGCATGTTGCTTTTGCACTATGATTGTTGTTCCTCCTTTGTTTATGCTTCCTTATATCTTTATCATGTCATCTATCATCCTTCATTTTCACTTGCTTTCTTTTCATGATTTATTCTTCTTTATTCTTTATTCCTCTTACTTTGTGATGTACTTTTGGATGTGCCTCAACTGCACACTCTCTAATCTTCCTTCTTCTTTTGTGCACTTCTTCTATACTTAGTATTTTTATCAAAATTGTATCCCAAAACTTTTTGTCCAACATGCCCCCAACACTCACCTTTGGCTCGTCCCGAGCTACTCAGGTATGTTGCCTACTCCTCCATGCCACAATGAATTTTTTGGAGGATCCCTTTGCTATCTCCACTTCTTTGAGTATAGTTTCCTCTATCTCTACGGTCTCTTTGGCCCCATGCGTAGTCAAGGATGTCATTTTTTCTTTTGTTTTTTGGGTTGTTTGTTTTACCTTTTCCTGTGAAATGGCTATCTCACCTATCACCCTCACTGCTTCTTCATGCATTGGTCCTAGGTTTTGTTGAAGGATCTTGCGTTGATCCAAGTATGACTTCCTCTGTGCCAAAATTGATGCCATACGTTCCACTAGTGGAAGTGTAGTTATTTTTTCTAAAGCTTGTTGGGAATTTTCGTGCCCTTATGTTAATTTTTCCTTCACAACCTTCAGCTTTGGATATTCTACTAAGTCTGTCTATATCTGCACACTCTCCTCACATATTTTTGTGCACTCTTCTTCCACCTTCTTTATGTCGATGACCGTTGTCATCGCCATACTCTCTCTTCCTTCTCTTACTTATGGTCGTGTGTCTAGTGCACTATGCAATTGTAGGTCCTCTATATGTGATTAGAAGCCTTTGATGACTTCATCAATCTTCAATACTTGTTCTTCCATAGTATCTTCTACTACTATGGGGACTTCTGAAATGGAATTTGTTATAGCAAGATTTTCCTCACCCTATGCAGTCTTGCACAGAAGGCCTTTTTCCATTTTCCCATGCAGACTTATCATCCCTGTTTGTAAAATACAGAGCTAAAAATACATATGTTTCCACATGTACGAACCTTGCCTACTATACAACATGTGTATACGCAGGTTGCACCACTACAACCCACGTACATAGGGATTTATGCCAAAAAATGAAAATTAATGTCGGGTTTCCATGTCACAACATGAGATCTATGATCCTTGGCCTTCCATATACTAGAAATGTTCTGACTCGGCCCTTTAGTTCCATTTGAAGGCTATAAATGGGCCAATTCTGAGCTATGGAAAAGAGGAGAAAGAATTTAATTTTGAGAGCAAAGTTACTCTAGAGAAATTATTTACTTCATATTGAGTCTCGATCCCTTTGTCCTTTAAGTCTGAACACAGTGTTTATCCCCCAATCTCCTCCCTTATTGATTGAAAACCTCATTGCTTCTCTATTATGAGCTTGTCTTTGGTGGAGGACCGAATTTGTGGAGGCCCAACTGGAAGGAACTTAGTTTCTTGGTTCTGAACCATGTCAACATGGAAGTCTATAATATTTGTGTTATCACTGGAATTTTGTTCGCAAATGGTTACAGGAATCTAGCATCTTCAAACACCCATTAGTTCATCCATGGCCCAAAAAATGCATTTCCATAGGGCACAAAACTATACAACTGGTTAAAAAATCAGCATGCGCTAAAGATACAAAGGTAGTGTGTGCACGTGTGACAGTCGAATAACACTGAAAAAATGCATGTGTGCCCGATGCGTGACTGTGGACTCAAAAATCCATGCACACCTCAGAACGACGCATTTATGGTTTTGGTTGGACTTCCACCCACTTTTGGTTCATCTCCAAAGTCAATTTGACACCCAAATCTGAGATGAATCCGAGTGAGGGGCTGGTCAAATACCTAAGGGTGCCCTAAAGAGACCCTTATTCACACTAAAGACTGGTTGAATAATGCCTCAATGCTTTGCTATAAAAAGAGACCATGGGTGCACTATATTTTCAAGGAATTCATTTATATTGTTATGTTGCCTATATTCTCTTGGAGAATCCTCTTTTCTCACCAAGAGCATACAAGCACCATCTCATTTAGCCATTCATATCACCTCTTGAGTGAATGAGCTTTGGATTTCTTCACCATTTCCTTCAAGTTTTTCTATTTGTAAGAAGAGCTCAATCTTTGGGGGTTCAAGAGCCCTTCCTTGGAGGAAGAGGAGACCCATAAGTCTCCCTTCCTCTTTGGTGTTTTCCCACTAATACAACCTATCCATTGGTGGCATACATGTTGTTTTTTTTCTTTGTTCTATTTCTCTTATGCACTTTAGTTTAATTCATTTTATTTTTATTAGCTTAGTTCTTTGTTTATTTATTATGCTTGATGTTTCTAACTCTTGCATTCACTGTTGTCTTGTCCAGCTAACCCAACTGGACTTTTAAGCATCCTTATTTTTCTCATCTAGGTGACCAAAGGGATGCAACAGATTGGCGACTCCGCTGGGGATTGGTATCAATTTCCCCCCCATTTGGGTTGTTTGAGCACTTCATTTTGGTTTGTTTAACTTGCAGGAACCATAACCAGCCCATGCCTACCTGCAAAAAACTAAATTCAAAGCTGAGTGGAGAGAATTTCATCCGAAATTTCTTTCACGGCCGTGTAACAGAAAGTGTGCGGGTTTTTTAACCCACAGGCCTGTCTTCCGAGCACGTGCACCAAACCCATTGTGTTTCTCAGTGCATTCTGCGCACTACACCAAAAATTTGTTTGTAATTCGCGCATTAGCGCCCAATGTGCCTCTATCTACTTTGCAACCTGCGCATTTGTTCAGGAAAACATACATTGTAAGGGTTTTTGTGATTTTTTGGAGGCCCATAGCCTTCTTAAGTTTGATTCTATGTAGATTGTAATATGCACCACACTTAGATTCCCTCTCCACATGAAAGGTTAGTCAAAACATAGGCACTTAGGGGGTTAAAAACCATATTTATCCTCTCTCTTTTTTTCTTTCATTTTGCCACATGGATGGCTTGCTTTGACTAAAGATAAGTTGGAAGCATTCTATATCACTAATATAAACTACTTGCATTGGGACTAGAAATTGGATGTCAATGTTTGAGTATGTTCTTCTCTCGCACCATAAGGTGATCTTGAGACTCCGAAAAATGATTGAGGGAAAATTTCATCCCCTTAAAGACAAAAAATTTAGCAGAGGACAACAGCCCCCTCGGGACTCCTCTTAGTTTCTTTTCAAAACACATCTTAAAATTGTAACGGGCCCATACATGCCCACATGCTACAAATATAGGATAGTTTTGAATTTACTTTCTTAGACCAGATCACTAGGGAAGTTTAAAGGATTGGTAAAGACCCATGTGTCCACATGTTAGTTCTCTAGGGACTTTAAAATTCTGCAAGGTTGTACCAATGGAATTTAGCTAATTAGGTAATCAAGACTTGTAAGGACCACATGAAGTCCACATGCAGCAAGGTGACAACTAACTTATTAAAAATTTGGCACACTTTCACTTTTTCACACACAAAGCCACTAATCACTCACATAGTTTTCATCTCGAAATGTGGAGGTTGAATTAAGTTTCCTCCAAAGGGATTCCAAAATGCCCCACCTTTTTCTTGACGAGACTATCCACTCCCACTTAATTTCGACGAGATTTGTTCACACCCCCAACCTCTCAAACAACCACATCTTAAATTTTTCCAAAAACTCACTAAGTTTTCCTCCACAGGAGGTTCCAAAAGAAATTTTTTACTCTAGGTAGGGTCTCGGGAATAGGAACCCAAATAACTCCCCATTATCTGGTTCTCACATCTTCAAAATAGTAGAAGTTGTCAAATAGGGAACTTTAAAATCCTCCAAGTCAAGTGTTCCTAACACCATAAGGCAAGGAGATACTCATGAAGGGTCGAAGGCCAAGGTTCGGTTGTTCTTTGTGTCCCCCCTTGAGGCACACCTCTTGGACAGGATCCAGCTCGTGACCCATTTCTTAGGCCGAAAATCTAAATGTTGCACTTTGACCGAGGTACCTAGTGACCAAATTTTAGGATATCTACCCAGGTGGCAATTGTGGGTTGCAATTGCACCTTGATCGGATTTTGTGTGGCTATTGGGAAATATTGCCAGCTCTTTCGGGATATGCCCCCTCTACCCCTCATTATAACTGATTACTTCATCATTCACTAGTTCCTCTTCTGGTGGCTTCAGACCCCACTATCAAGTGCTATTGGAAGGTCCAGTGTTATTTGAAAGGACGAACGTTCCATCTTTTAGGACACGAGCGTTTGTTTTCTTTGTTCTCCCACATGGACAAAACTTACCTACCCACATGTATGATTCTTTATCAATTGATTTATGTATGATGCTCTTATGATTACATGCAATTATGAGATATATTGTGAAGGTCCAAAAAATCATAACAAAGTCTCTTGTTCATTTATTCCTCTCATCACCATTTGCACACATCCACTTTGCTAGTCAGACATCATAGGGGACCCACAGAATCGCCGTCATTCCAGATGCTTGCTAAATCTCCCTCCCATTCTGGGGGGAGTTCCTAGTCTTTACAACTCATCGGCTCCACCTTCTCACACTCCTATGAGGGCTATTGTCTTGGGATCTGCTTTGCTTGGTTCCACTTTACTTGGGTCCACTTCCCAAGGTCAACCATCCACCCACTTTCCTTTACAAGGAAGCAGGGGGCACACCTCTTCCCCAGGAGGAAGTACAACCCCACCTATCCCCCCTCAAGGGTCCCCCCTCAAGGGTCAGGGACACACAACACTCACACCATGGCTAGAACTAACCCTCCTCAAGGGTCAGGCACACAAACCATTCCCACCATGACGAGAATTAACCCCCCACTACCACCCCAAATGCCATACTTGGCTTCCCTCAACATATCGGATCTGACTAAACTCACCAATGATCCTATATTGCATGACCCCACATGGCCTACAATGCCCACCAAGCTACCTTCAGACATTCCCAAGTTTGAAGGAAAAGCGGGAAACAACCCGGCCAACCACATCATGACCTTCCACTTATGGTGCTCTTCAAATAGCATCATGGAATATTTTGTTCGATTGAGGTTATTTCAACACACACTCACTGGCCCATCAGCCAAGTGGTATGTCGAAGAAAAATATGGGTCCCATGTGACCTTTGAATCTTTGGCCAAAGAATTTTTTACCTTCTTTCAACTACCAATCCGTCATGACAATGGTCTCGAACTAATCTCCAAGTTTAAACAAACCTCCACTACACAAATCGCTAACCACATTCATGAATGGAGTCATCGACGTAGTCTATGCAAAGCATAAGCCACCAAGCAACAATGCCTCAATTGGTTTCTCAAATCACTTGGTTCCCTCTTTTCCAAAGATGTGGCCGCCACCTTCCTCCAGTCTAAAGAATAAGCCATCGGCAAGGATCAACAGTTTGAACTCACTTATTCATATTCAGGATACTTATATACGGTACTACCTGATGCTCTGAGGCCCATACCATTTGGTCAGGAAAAACCTGGGATATCTCACTCAGCAGATGGATTGATTGGTACCACAACACACCACCATCCGAACTCCCAACAACCACCTATGTACGAAACACCTCAATATCCATTGCTATATGGAGGGCCCCTTTATTATCCTCCTCCCCTTTACCAACAGACATATCTTGTTGTTCCCCCTTAGTCATTAGGGGCACCCCCACTAGTACCCATGTCGTATTCGGTCTCTCAATCTAGTACGGGTCCACCCCCAACCCCTGGATATAACCCTAGTAGTAGTGGAAGTACCTCTACTTCCTATACGCCATATGGATCCTATCCAAATAACAATCCATATTTCCCATTTCCAAGTCCTCCCCAATCGATTAATCATACACCGGGACAACCACATGTCGGCATCAACTTTGTTCAACCCTTTCCCATTCAACAGGATCATACATTTGAACATTTGAATACGACCAATCTGACTCCTAAGCAGAAAGGAAAAAATCGAAACAATGACAATCCACGACCAAGAGGGAATGACCCCCACAACCATCCCGCTAGGGGAAACCAATACCAAGACCCCCAAGGGGGCACCAATAACAATCAACCATAAAAAGGGAAGAAAAAAAATCTTCAGACTAACTTCCCTTGCACTATATGTGGTGAGTATGGACATTATACTCATCATTGCCCCCAAATTCCCGATCTCCAACGAATGAGGGCATCCATGAACTCACAAGGCCCTCTGGCACCATCTACCCCTCGGCAGGCCCCACAACATTATTTGCAACCACCGCCTCCGAATGTTTTGAAAAAACCACATACCATACCAAGGTGTGATGAACACCCAACAAGTGATCAACACTACCCCACCACAACTAGGGAAATATCCAAACCCAGGTGCAACTCAACCCGAGAATCTGGTTGATCGCAGTGTCCTCCTCACCAACATAAAAATTATTTTGCAAACCTGTAATCGTCAATATGGTATGCCTCCTGAATCTACCCCAACCACCTCAAAAACACTGCCAGCTACTGCAGGACAACCATTGATGATTCCACATCCTAACGCGGAACCCATTCCCTACATACCATGTATGCCTTTACGGCAGAATGTGCATAACCCTCATGCCAAGGCTGCTCATAATTATAGTCTGGTTGATGAATTATCCCAGTCTATCGCCGCCATGTCTATGTTGGAGGTCCTCCAAACTTGTCTATCACAGAAAAAATCCTTGCTTTCTGCCTTGGGGGAAGTCAACACAGCTGACACGCAACTGATCACATTTGATTGAAATAGCGAAGAACCACGTCTTCCCGCCCAAGTAGCCTTCTAGATACTAGTTAAGATATGGAACACCACAGTTTATCAGTGTATCATCGATGAAGGTGCATTCACTTGCATCATGTCTAAACATGTATGGCAGAAAATTGGCTCCCCTAAGCTAGTACCCTCTACCATCACCCTTCAAGCTTATGAAGGTCGACCAACATCTTCCGCAGGGATTTCTCAAAATGTCCCCATAGAACTTGGGGGAAAGACTATCCTCATTGACATTGAATTTATTGATGCCCATCTTGATTACAATATCTTGTTTGGACGCAACTACATGTATGCTATGAAGGTGGTCGCCTCTTCTGTGTTTCGCCCCATAATGGGAAGATCGTCACCATTGACCAACTTACACATTATGAGTCTAACCATTCTGCCAACATCGATAAAATCCTCCCCCTTGTCCGTGTTAGCTTGAATGATTTTCTAGTTGCCAACATTGTCCCTGGATTATTCCAAGACCTATCCATGTTGGGCACTTATCAGGGAGGGCCACCGTTCCTAAACCCATGTTTTTCAGCACAAGTGTGTGTAGTTTCCTCTAAAGGAACAAACATCAGAGACAAGAATCCTATCACTGAGTCCCCTCCCCATATCAAAGTTCCACCAGTTGAAGAAATACTACCTAAGGAGTTCCCTGAGAGCACCACCACACCACTTATCATGGATCTCCCCCCCCTCTAGGGGAAAATCCCAGTTTGAGAGACAATCCCCCAGGCCATTACCCAAACTCTATTTTTCTACCCCCCACCTCAAGTCGAAGCATTCCAGGTAGCTGCAACTCTTACCCTTCCGAACATGGTACTCGCCATCCCTGTATAGTATCTACATCCACCCGAGATGGTTCCTCAACCATCCCTCCCTCCTCATTCAAAGGGAATCCCGATGCAGATCCCATTACTAACTCTGGCCATGCCACAATCACCCCCAATCGCCAACACCACTACTATGGCTGGGGGCAGATGGAAGACGAAAGAACCCATCGCTCCACTACCTCCTTGATCTCAACTCCCTTGTGCCTTATGTGAAAGAAAAGGACACCCCACTCACAAATTTCCTTCTCTTCCCGAGCTATGCAGTTTTATCCAGCTTCCTCAAGCACCCCTTTTGCTTTCCACTCCACCAAGTACATCCCACACTAATACGGATTCATCAACCACATGCAAACAAAATATGCAAACCAATTTTTCTTATGCCATTTCCGTTGAATATGAGAAGTACACTCATCATTGCCCATCTATCCCATACATCTACCACACATTAGCCATAGAACGCCACACATATCTTCCTGAGCTCCCTCCGGCACTCCATACCAATTCTCCCGTGAATGTAATTCATTATATTTCTTCATCGGTCCTTGAGAAAAGGGGAGGTCCATGTCCTCCCACCAAACTACCGCCCGATCGCCCATAGTGTCAGTGAAACTGGGATGGCATTATGGAACCACCGTACATATCTAAGCCCTTTTCCCCACTTTCATTTTTTGGTACAGGAGCCCATAAGCTCCATTTTCCGAACTATTTTCGGCCACTTACACAGTCATTTTCATCAGGTGATCATTTTCACTTTTCCCGGCAGAACATCTTTCCATGACACACTCAGGTATGCATGCTGACATTCACAATTATTGAATAATTGTTGTATGTTCTTTATCTTTAGATATTTTTCACGCCAGGTATTTGATTTTCATGTGTGCAGGTACTTGGTCACCACAAATTAGTACATCCCGTTCAGGTATATGATTGCTACTGGCATGTAATCATTCCCTATGAATATCAATTGCATCTCCCAGTCACACCCTCTGACATTTTTCTCTAAGGTCCCCCCATCTAGCTCTGTAGTACTCACACCTCCATTGCATTTCAGTACTGTCAACCAGTAGCACTCTCTCCCACATGATTTGTCCCCATTACAGTCCCCTCTAGCACTTTGACACTCATGTTGTTTTCACCCCCTAGGGCTGGGAGTCCTCATTGTCTTTACATTCCTGAGAATTAGTTGCATGCTCCTTCTCCTCATTTTGCTAACCTCCCCATAATGGACTCCTGAGTAATCTCATCACGATTCGCATTTTGACTACAACTCCGTAGTATCATTATCCCTCCATCTCATTCACCATCATTTTGCCCATCTACAAATTATCCTCCATTCATTTAACCTATTACAGAAACCCACCTATGGGACCCCTACCCTCCACCTGTTTTTCACACAACTTGCGCCCTCACGGGCCAATCCATATTGCACTGGGGAACCCATTTATGTATCTATATGTTCATCCCCAATTATTCTTTATTCATTTTTTAATTGTACAAATCCTTTGTCTCCAGCCATTACATAATTTTATGTCGTCACCTTTGGCGACCTTCCTTTTCCGTCAAAAGAAACCCATGTCACCCTTGGTTGGTGCATTCATTACCTTCTACTCATGTTGACATCGTCCATAAACTTTGAGTATCCCATAGTCCATGTACCCCTGATCCCTGATTTTTTCCAATTTGTCACACCTCTGGCACAAGTTAACCCTAGTCTAGTCATCCCCTTGATGCTAGATTCAGTTCCACGGTTCCTGCCACTTATCATTCACAAATCTCCCCAACCAAGGGTAGTCTTGAGTCTCCCCATATATTGACTACGTCCATGTTCCTCATCAGTTCCTGATTTTATCCCATAGATTTCATGGATCCCTTAGCTTCTTGGAGTCGCGTCTCCCTTTTTGTCGACATCAGCACAGTTTCCAGAATGGCGACAGTATCTGTAACACCTTGTTTCCCCTAGTTTGTAAAAATAACTGGACTGGCCAAGAACTGTGGCAAACTCAGAAATGTGAATATGTGATGTGAATGGACCTTGTGGAAAAGTTCGATGAATGTGAATAATATTATGAATTTATATTGTAAGACTGCTGAGAGGGGATATCCCAAAAAAGAGACCACGATGGTTGCAGAAAGGCAGTGGAGGGCACCTAGAAAGGTGGCGTTAACTTCCACCGACAATCAATACCGTATTTGGACTCCACTAGTCCAGAGAACCAAAAGTGGATCGCTAGCCTCGAATTAAATGCCTCGCAGGCTGGTAGGTAGATGGCTCCTCAGAAATTAATGAGGGATGGAGAGGTGAACCACCCATCCATAGAGTTGTCAGACCTGACCAGCGCGAGGGAAATCACACCACACGCAACCTCGCAAGAGGATAAGGTGTGGGGAAGAAGCGATTTGAGGGGGCATATGCGAGGGGAGAACTCTAGCGATATGCAAAGTGAGTGATAGAAGAGAGGAAGGAGAGGAACCTTTGCTCCTGGTCACTGGAAAACAGAGACGTAGTCTCACAGCATCGTGGTCTCATCTCGGGGGTGGCTAGTGGTAAATCTGTTGGGAGTCGTTGAGCCTACAGTTGGGTGGAAACAAGCACCCCTCTCAGTAGTTACATAACTCCTGGTGTTACTTTCTGATAAGTGTTTTTCCTTTGGATTCTTGAAATATATGTATTCTGACAATTATGCTCATAAGATGTGAAATTGTGAATAATTTCAGTATAAGAATGTTTGTATGATATTTTGATCAGTATTGGTAGTTGTGTGTTTATAATGGAAAGACTATGTATGGCTTCTTATTTCATAAGTTGTTATTTATATGCGTACTGATCTAATTCAGACTTCACGTCTGGATTTCAGGAGAGCGATACCCTTATCTGCCTTAGATAGTACCCTGGGTAAACTTCCCCATAGAGATACCCTTCTCAAACGCCAATCAAGAACCTGGAGAAAGGACGTGATGGCGCAAGGCCTTAAGAAATCCCTGATAAGTATCGAATCGATGGACGAAATCCCATTGGGAGATTGGTGGTCACTCACGACCGTCAGATTGGAAGGAGAAATTGGAGTGTTAAGCGCCTTAACCCGGAATAGGTGTTGATCAACAGACAAGATCCCGTCGGGAAATCTATGGTCACCCATGACCGTTAGATTGGTAGGAGAAAGTGGGATGTTAAGGCCTTACAACTTTGTCTTTCTGTGTCTTCGTGGGTAGCGAAGAGATCGGGATTGTAGATCCCCAAGGTCCAGGAGAACATCTGGACCGTTGATTTTTCCACGTCTAGGGAGTCGTGGGAGAATGCACAAGTTAGGAACTTGTCTGACCTGTCAGATCTCGGCTAGAAAACCCGACATCCGTTGGATCTGTCAGGAAATACCCGAGGGTCAAACCCCTAGTGAATAAGGGTGAACACCCCGAAGCAGTCGTGGACCGTCCGATTTAAGGAGGCCATGTGTCGCGAGATTACCCGTTTCGGTAAATCGGGAATCGCGAATTTGGAAGTCCTGATGACGAGAGATCGGGGCTTTCCATGGTGGAAATCCCGAAGTAGTCGTGGACCGTCTGATTTAAGGAGGCCATGTGTCACAAGATTACCCATTTCAGGAAATCGAGAATCGCGAATTCGGAAGTCCTGATGACGAGAGATCGGGAATTTCCATGGTGGAAACCCCGAAGCAGTCGTGGACCGTCCGATTTAAGGAGGCCACGTGTCGCAAGATTACCCATTTCAGGAAAATGGGAATCACGAATTCGGAAGTCCTGGTGATGAGAGATCAGGACTTTCCATGGTGGAAACCCCGAAGCAGTCATGGACCGTTCGATTTAAGGAGGCTACGTGTCAAGAGATTAACCACATTGGGAAACCGGGGATCAAGAATTCAGGAGCCCCATGGTCGAGAGTTCAGACTCTTGTGATGATAAGTCCCGATGAACGGATGAGATTCTTTCATAGGATCTTAGGGTCTATATGACCATCATATGTGAGGAAGAGATATCGGCTTTAAGCTGGGGCACGAATGCGCATTAGAGTAAGTAGTGAGTAGATTTGGACGGCCAGAGTCCACCCACCCAGATTGATGGCTGAGGCTTCATTCCGGAGCCCCCCTGCCATTCTTCCTTTAAGGGGGGGGGGGTCTGGAATCGAACGTGCAACTCTTGAACAGTCTAAATTAATTCGCCTTGATCAACGATGCTCAGGCGAATTTCGGACCCCCCTTGCCATTCT
>CBVK0100145349.1:0-28831 GCA_900067695.1 Picea abies | reverse complement strand
TATCACTATGGGCCCTCTGGCCCCCCCCCACTACCTCTCTATCTACCTTACATTCCATCCCCCTTATGAAAGCGTTGTACTCAACGCTTGATGTACAACCATATACCAGGGTCCCATGGATAATTGTGGACCGTAATGCTGAAGAAGACTGAAGAACCAAAGTCCCATGTAGAAAGGAAATCCACCCTGCTGAAGTAGTCCAACCACCATTGTAAGTCCAGGTCCCATGTCCAAGTGCTCATGTGAACTCTCTGTAGAAGATTTTGGAACCCAATAACCAACTCCAAATGATGCTCCAAAGACTGGCACCTATCATGTGGATTCAAATAAGAAGATCCATCCACATAGGGGAAACGGGTCGTAGCAGAATCTGGAAGGAATAATACCACTATAGAATATGCAGACTGAACGTTGGTAACTAGCTCCTAATGTGGGACATTGATGTTCTCTACAGAAGGTGGAGTAGAGTCATCAAATAAAATATGGAAGTGGTTGTCATCCCAGAAATGACAACTATCCATATACCAATCATCACAATCGGCCTCAAAATCATACAAAGCATATATTTCTTGATTATATGCATTCATGAGACCCTCCATAAGAAATCTCTCCTGCATGTTATTCAATGAATCTTGAATACTACGAAAACTATCATTGAGACCATCTGTAATGATATTTGTGAGGTTGTCTGTGAGGCCTTGTGCTAACACATCCAATCTAGCATCCACTTGGGCTTTGAATGATTTAAGAATTTCTTTCAAGGTTTGAGACGAAATAGCCATCTGAGTATCCTATGAACTCTTCAGTCCTGCAGCCGTCACGAAAAAAACTCAAAAAAATAGACCCAATAAGTTTCGGCAGAAAATCGCGGTTTTTTTCTGGAAAAACCCTAAAAAACTGTTGAAGTTAAAATGCTCATAACTTCACTTCCCGAGCTCCGTTTCGGCTGATTTTTTTTTTGAAATTGGGTGAAATTGTGAGAGGAACTTAGATCTGTAATTTATTTGGGCAAATTAATCCTCCAAATGCTACATAAATAAAAACAAATTGCGCCGTCGTCCGCAGAAAAACCCTGAAAAATTGCAGATTTTAAAACCTCAATATCTTGACCTTCCGAACTCTGTTTTGGATGATTTTTTTTTTCAACTTGGGTATTTTTCTGAGAGGAAATCAGATATACAACCCTTTTCTGCAAAATTTGCACAAAAATATACTGAAAATGTTTGGAATGTCGCGGCCCTCTTTTTTCTTCTCCGAAAAAAAATCTGCAAAAATAAAAATATTTGCCCACAACTCCGGCCAAGGAAAGTGCTCTGATACCAATTGTTAAGAACCAACGACTTGAATACAAAATATTAAAATAGATCCAAATATATCTGAATACAAAAGCACCACAACAAATATAGAAGAACAATATAGAAAAACACAACTTTATTATATCAAACCCTTGAGGTAGGGCAACACCATACAATGGATCCTATTATGGAAGGGATCCTCTCATGTTCACTTGCCTCTTCGAGGGGGCATCCTCCTATTGAGCTACTGATCCAAATACAATAATTCTCTTCATGTCTCATTACATTTCTTAAACCCCTTTATATAGTGCTACCATCACCTAAGAACAAGTCCACCTTACATTGAATGACCTCCACTATTATCACTATGGGCCCTCTGCCCCCCCCCCACTACCTCTCTAGCTACCTTACATTTGCAGGGGAAAGACTCTGAATGCAAGATTCTCTTGGTTCAGGGTCCCAACAAACTGAAAGGGGACTTGACTGGATCCTCCAATTCCAAGTCACTCAACGTTGGGAAAAACACAAGAACTGATTAGAAACATCGTAACTATTACAGTGATCCAACATACATCATCCTATAATAGCTACAACTCGACTGGATCCTCCAATTCTGAGCTGTTCTAACACAGTATACCAAAGACGTAAAAGAAACTGGCATTCATAAGGCAAGAAGTCTCAAAAGTCCATACATAACCAGAGTATCAGTGCTTCGTTAAAACTTTACAACTGGGAGGTCTGTTCAACCATCGATCCTTCATAAAATTACAAGGACTGAGCCTATATACTCAGAAAATTCACCCAACAGAGGTGTGCCCAGACACCCAAGGCTTAGTGTCTTTTCAGTCAAATTCGAACAGTCTTTCTCTGTCTGTCTCCATCTTAATTGCGCATGGCCCCTGCAGGGGAAGGGTAGCTGAGCTATTAAGTGTCGAGCTAGCATGTGCATACTTTTCTGTCTCTTTGAAGACTTTGGCATGGCTTCTTTGAGGAACTGGGTACACAGGATCTTCTCGAGTGGACCGCTTGCCAGACCTTCCATACCTTACGCTTAATGTATGAGGAGAGGTTTCACCTACCCCTTCTCGCCTTTATTTACTTTAGGCGAAGGCCGGGAGCGAGATCGTATCAGATGGTACCTGGAGATCGAACGATCCATTCGGCGACTAGACTCGGTGCCTTTGGCCCCCTTCTCGCATAGCTCCTTTCTTTCTCAAATGACCACGGGCCATGACCCCACGTCTATCCCCAAAATGCTTTCGATGTTCATGCATAAGGAGGAGTTGATCCATGCTTCTTAGAATCACGATGAGTGAAACACCAAAATAGCTTGAGTTGGTGCCACGCATTTCCCCAGATATGACGGCTTAGAACTTACCTGATACCTTTGTGGGCCCGGATCTGGGACTCTCCCGGCATCTCGTGCATCGGAACATAACAGAGTCTCCTTTTGCACTTTAGAATTGCAACGGGCGAAACGCCAAGATGACCCAATTGAGCACCACGTGTCCTTCAAATCTGACGGTCCTAAATTCACCCAATGTTGTTGTGGGCCCATTTTTAACCTCTCGCAACTCGTGGCTTCATGAGTTGGAGTATCGAACTTTGGCATTCTCCCCTCGTGAAGTCCCGAGATACGATGGTCAGCGAAGGTTGACCTCCCCTGGGCACCTTTCGTAACTCGGCGTTTTTCTCAACCAAAGGGATATGGTATGCCCTTCAAACTTACGAACCCAGAGCTCATGAAAAAACTGTTGCGCTTGTACTGATCGTGATCAATGGCCCTCATAACTTCGCGAGTGCATCCTGAAGGATTCTGACCGTTGTCTTCCTTCAAACTTTAAGCTCTATTCTTGACGCGGCTCGATTACTCTGCAACTACCCATCACTCATTGTTCGGCTCTGTCGCTGAATTCTTCCTGCTGAAGCATGAAATGCCCACTCGCTTGATTTTAAGTCCAAAAGGACTTCCTTTATGCATTTCTCTTGGGCGCTCCTCTAGTAACCTACCAACCTGTGTATCCCGACGTCGAAGACAAGAAATGTTGCTAACATTAGGCTCCATGGGGGATAGAGTCATCCATGTGATGCTCTAAGGACTCATTTGGAGTTCCAGTGCCTTGCTGTTGGACTATGGAGTCATTTACTAAGACAAAACAATAAGAACAATAAACGCAACGAACAAAAAAGATCAATATTTACAAAACACAGGAGCCATGGAAGGCTCAGGAAAAACATATCTTGAGAAAATGCCCATTTACTGGGCTGCTGAAAACTTCTTCACCTTCCAAATCTTGTAACCTGTAAGTGTTATTTGAGAAAACTTTAGAGATTCTGAAATGCCCAATCCAGAGGGCTTCAAACTTGTCGTGCTTGCCCTTGTCTTTCTTAGGAGCGTCCCATTTCAGGACCAGGTCTCCTATCTGGAACTCCTCCTTCTTGGCTTTCTTATCGAAATCCCACTTGATCCTCTACTGATGATCTTGAATTTTTTCCATTACCTACTCTCTGACCTGCTGGACTTCCACCATTTGATGAATTCTTCTGATCATGTCATTGGGCTCTTCTTGATAATTCTGGAAGAATTTTGCTACAGGAATGGCCAGTTGAGAAGGGAAGACAGCCTCTGCTCCGTATACTAACTGGAAAGGGGAGGTGCCTATAGATCTCTTTGTGGTCACCCGATCAACCCATAGAGCGAATTTTAGCTTCGAGTTCCAAGCCTTTTTGTTGTCTTCCAACAGTCTTTTGATGATCCTTATCAGGCTTTTGTTGGAGGACTCTGCTAAACCATTGCCCTGTGGATAATATGGGGTGGAGTGAATTAGTCTGATCTCGAACTGTTCACAGAACTTGGTTAGTGGCTCAGACCCGAAAGCGACTGCATTATCAGTGACAATCTTATTTGGGCAGCCGAACCTTGTGACGAGGTCCTCCAAGAACCCAATGATTACCATGTGGGAAGTGATCCTGGTGGGAACAGCCTCTATCCACTTGGTGAAATAATCTGTCACAGTGAGGATCCATCTATGCTGGCCACTTGAGGGAGGATGAATCTCTCCGATGAAGTCCAATCCCCACTGCTGAAAGGGTGTTGAAACTACTACAGGCTTTAATGGCAGAGATTTAAGCTATTGCTTACCCGAGAACTTCTAGCATTTGATGCAAGCTCTGATTCCTCTGCAGACATTAGGGAATAAAGTGGGCCAGTAATACCTAGCTCGGAGGATCTTATGGGCTGTGGTCTTCCAGGAATGATGACCCCCACAAAGGCCACTATGGAAATCAAATGTGACCTGCTGGGATTCTTGTGGGTCCAGGCATCTTAAAAATACCCCTAAAGGGTCCTTCCAATACAAGGTTTGGTCAATGAGGCAATATCTGACCGCCCTGAGCTTTAAATCTCTCGCCTTACTCTTTTCTATTCCATCAAGAGGCCTCAATTCTTGCAGAAAATACAAGATACCTTTGTACCAAGGGCATGCTGCTAGTAATAAGGAATTCTGGAAATGCTCGTTGGATAACTCAGCTTGCTCGTTGATGAAATTAATTCCCAAGGCCTCGCAATTAGATTCAGCCAGCAGCTTGGCTAAACCCTGCCCTTTTATCAACTTGGTGGGCTTGATTTCCAGATCAAACTCTAGGATCTTGGCGATCCATTTACCCCTTCTTCCGTCTATGTCAGGCTGTATGAGAATTTCCTTCACAGAGGCTGAAGGAACGTATGCAGTGACTTTTGAGTGCAAGACGTAGACTCTGAAAGCTTTGAGAGATTTCACTAGGTCATATGCCTGCTTCTCCATGATCTTGTACTGGAGTTCTACATCTCTTAATGCCTTGCTATAGAAGGCAATAGGTTTCTCTTGCCCTCGATCATTTTTCTGCAACAAGACCGCTGCTATTGTATCGCAGGAAACAAAAGAAAAAATCAGGAAATCTTTAGAATAGTCAGGACTGATTAGCACAGGTGCCTCAGTCAACACCTTCTTTATTTGGACAAAATATTCCCAGGGTTCAACAATCCATTTTATCTCATTTCCCTTCCTGAGCATGACCGTGATGTGTTTCACCAACTCAGCAAAATTTGAGACAAATCTCCTCAGAAAATTTATCTTCCCCAAAAAGGCCTGAACTTCCTTCTTAGATCTGGGAAGTGACAAGGTCTGAAGTGCTTCCACCCTGCTAGGGTCAATCCTTACTCCATCTGCAGACACTATATGGCCCAATAACTTCCCTTCCTTCATAGCAAACAAGGATTTCTTGGGGTTTAAGGATAAGCCATACCTCCGACATTTCATGAAGACCTTTCTCAAGTGGCAGCAGTGCTCCTTGTCTATCCTAGATAAGACTGTGATATCATCCAAATAGATTACCACAAACTGATCCTTCTCCCCTATGAACACTATATCCATGGATCATTGAAATGTTGCTCCTGCATTCATCAATCCGAAAGGCATTTTGGCATACATGAATGTGCCCCAAGGAGTGGTGAAGGTTGTCTTCTCTCTATCCTCAAGCATGACTGATATCTGATTGTAGCCAGAGAAACCATCAATCATGGATATCCTAGATGCGCCAGTGACCTTCTGCAATATGTGCTCCATGTTGGGCAGGGGATAATTGTCTTTCCTTGAACTTCTATTCAGGTTCCTGAAATCGACACAGAGTCTGATTTCCCCACTCTTTTTTCTTACCAGAACCAAATTGGCCACCCAAATAGAATATCTCAAGGGGACAATGATTCAGGCATCCAGCACCTTCTTCAACTCTTTCTCCATGACAGGTAGCAACATAGGATTTAACTGTCTCAGCTTCTGCTTGAATGGCTTAGCCTCTTCTTTGAGTGGGATCTTGTGCTCAATGATAGACGTGTCATACTTCTTAAGGTCTTCGTAGGTCCATGCAAACACATCAACAAACTCTCTCAGCAACTCAGTGTATCCATCCCTTTGCTCCTTGGTCAAACTCCTTGACAGCTTGACAAACTTAGGATCCTCTTGTGTGTCGATGTTGCACTCGACTGTGTCAGCATCATCACCTGAAATTCTCCCCTTTACTGCCACATCATTCCCATCAAACAATCTCTCTAATGGGACCATTCCTCTTGGAATGTGATTGCTAGGCAACTGAATAATGTCATATTTTGCTATTTTACTCAGCAACTCACCCCCATCCAACCTTTCTTCAGGGGCAGAATCTTGATCAATATGCAGCTCTGAAAACTCCTCGATCGCCTCCAAGAATTTCTTGATCTCAAGATCGTCCTCAAACACCTTCCAATGCTTAACATTGTCAGGTATGGAGGGCCTGTATTTTACTTCTACATCATACCTCAGTTTGGGCGGCAAGGGTACTTTGAAAAGGCTTGCAGATGTAGCCAAGGAATCTGCCACTGTGTTTTCTTCTCTCGAGATGAAAGAAATGTTAAATGTTGAGAAGAAACTGTCAATGAGATCCCATACCCCATTCCTGTAACTCCTGAGTCGAGGATGCTTGGCCTGATAAGCGCTTTTGATTTGCTGGACTACCAACTCGACATCTCCGAACACTGCTACCTCTTGAATTCCCATTTCCCTTGCAGCTCTTAATCCTAGGATAAGAGCTTCATACTTTGCCACATTGTTAGTAGCTTAGAATTCTAATTTGTATGATAGAGATATGGTCTCCTGAGCAGGTGACACAAAAACCACTCCAGCTCCAGCACCTTCTCTGGAGGAGGCTTCATCAAAGAATATTTTTCATATGGGGGTGATGGAGGGAGGAACTTCATGGGAAACAGTGGGTTGTTTTCTGAGTTTGAGAGGAGGCTCGGGGGCATGGGTGAGTTGTAGTAAACTGGAGCCTAAATCAATGTCCAAGGCAAAGATGGGATGATTGGTAGGGTTAGCTTCATCACTGATTATATAGGCCAGTTGGGCTTCTCTGTATAGTCTTCTATGCTCTCCTCTGAACACTGGGATAGTAGCATAAGTGAGGTCCATCTGTAAGGTTCCCCCCAGTATTTTTATCCAAGATCTTGACAATAGCATACCGAACTTGGGGGGGGCATCAGCTACTACGATATCCATGACCACACTTTTCATGGGCAATTGAAACAAGGTTACAACTAGGTCTTTAATAACTCCAAGACATTGAACTCTCCTGGAGTCAAAAGAATAGAGGTCATGATAAGCTCGGGTAACTTCTAGTCCTAACTCTTCCATGACAGTTTTGGGCATGAGGTTGTGAGAGGCCCCTGAATCCATAAGGCAATTATGCGGCACTTTATCATGTATGTTCAGGGAGGTGTAGAAGGGGGGGGGATGAATCATCTCTTTCTTCTACCATAGGGCCAAGGATAACTGCAGGCTTTTCATCTTGGAGGTTTATGGAGTCTGCGGGAGGGGATGAGGATTCGGACTGCAAAAGCTCAAAGAAGCATTTTTTAAATTTGTCATGTTTAATTAGCTCAGTGAGGGGCATAGGGATTCTGATCTTTTGAATCTCATGCTCAAAATTGAAAGAAGATGTAAGCTTTGGAATTTCTCTTATCTTAGGGGCATGATTGTGGAAAATGGGAGAGAGAGGTCGAGCCTTCTTACCTCTGTGACCATCTGCTACTTTGTTAGCAGGTTGCTCAGCTCTAGTGGACTGCTCAGGGATATCAGGTGTTGTTGTCTTCTTGTCGAACCTCAGGTTGTACCTGCCTCGGCCACCAGTAGCCTTGTCCCCCTTGCTCAGCTCATTTAGTTGACTGTCCATGAGAGACTCCTCGTATGCTGATTGAGTGAGATGAGGAAAAGGAGGAGTGTCTCCGACACAGTGGATTTCAGGATCAAGCTCATCTGATTCCCCTTCTTCCCCCTCGGCCACAAAATTGTTTTGGAAAGGGGCCTGAATTTTCTGGTCTTCTCTATCTCTTCCCCTCTCTCTTTGCACATTCAGAGGAGTAAAATTGTTCGGCCTCCTGAAACCTCCTTTGTTTTCGACGATCTGAGGGCCTTTAAATGCTTGCCTCCCCTCGACCTTCATTCTCTCCATCTCTGCAGATAGAGACTTCACCATTTTGTTCAGCTCATCCACTTGAGGGTGGGGCACCGATGGGCCAGAAGTTGAGGCTTCAGATCTCCCCTTTCTTCTGTCTGCATCGGCCTTGTTCCTTATTCTGTTAGCTGCTAATACATTGGATTCCATTTCTATGGCTGCATCTTGCATCTGGGCTAAGGAGGTGGCTCTTCTTTCTCTCAACAAAAGGCAGAAATCAGGGCCAAATGCACCAGCATAGGAAATTTGGGCTGAGGCTTCCAATTTCTTTATCTCGGCAGGGATCTTATTATACATCTTATTGAATCTTTTGGAGAAGTCAGAGACAGACTCTCCATCCATCTTCTTCAGAGACCCAAACTCTATCATGTAATACATGAAGTCTTTCCTATCTCCCCATTGCCTTAGGAAAGCACTATCTAGGGCTTCAATCCCAGCAATAGATCTGGGAGCCAATCCTCTAAACCACTTCCTCACTTCACCATCCAGGCTTTGGACGAAGACTCTCATCCAGACATCTTCATTTTCAATGTTGAGGTTGTCTGCGTAACTGTAGAAAGCAGCCAGGTGCTCTTCAGTAGTCATGTCTCCTTCCCCAGTGAACTTGGGCATGTATTTCAAGTAATCCCCAGCAGGAAGAGGATTCATAGGAAGAGGAAGAACTAAGGGAGCATATCTAGCAGCGACTATGGCATCCATTCTATTCAGGGGGGATTAGCACCAGCCATAGGAATATTAGGTGGAGGAGAACTCGGAGGAGAAGGAGTTCATGAAGGGGCTACTGGGAATGAGTTTCAGAGTGGAGTGGGAAACAAAAGGGGATTTAAGGAGAAGGCTAATGAGCTCAAGTCAACAGGTGCTTCTCTTTGCACAGGAGTAGTAAAGATAGGAGCGGGAAGATCTTCAGTGGTCCTGGCCCAACGCCAAGGTACAGTTTCAGGGGAGAGGGGAGTGACAAGGTCTCATCCCTCCGGTACCAGACCAGGAGGGGAAAACTCAGCAGGAACACTCCCGAAGTTTAGGAAACGGGAAACCTTGGAAGGAGGCCGGTCAAGAATCTGAGGAGGAGAAAACGGAGTCCTTACGAAAGGAGATGGCGGATTACCTGGTTCGGCGATGGAAAATTCTTCTTCAGGGGCCTTTCCTTTCCTCACCACCACTTCTGGATTAGATTCAGGTGTAGCTAGAGGCAGCTGTGGATGAGACCGAGTGTGTCTGCCTCTAGAAGCCACAGTTAAAACAGCGGGTTCGCTCCAGTGGATTCGTCACAATGGAGTCGCCAGGTGCACAGTAGAAATCTTAAAGTTCTGATATCTGATGCACCTTCAGAATCAGTTGATCATTGTCATTCAATCCCGGGGAAAATATTCAACTTCGTCCCCGGCAACAGCGCCAGAAATGTTAGCGTCGGAAGTCACTCCTGGATTGCTTGCAGGAGCAAAGCCTGACACCCATCAATTTAATGTCACGATCTATTTATAAAGGGATGATCAGATGGAGATAAAGACTCGAGGAGGCATCGCTCTAACTCAGGGACTGTATCTGGTACGTAAAAAACAAAGGAGGTATGGAATCCTAACTTCAGCCAGCAGGTTGATTAAAAGGTGAGCAGGTGGAAGACTTGATAAGAAAGGTGAACAAATAGCTCTAGGCGACAGGATTCTAGTAGTTTGCAAGGCAAAGACTCTGAATGCAAGAGCCTCTTGGTTTAGGGTCTCAAGAAACTGAAAGGGGACTTGACTGGATCCTCCAATTCCAAGTCACTCAATGTTGGGAAAAACACAAGAACTGATTAGAAACATCGTAACTATTACAGTGATCCAACATACATCATCCTATAAGAGCTACAACTCGATTGGATCCTCCAATTCCGAGCTGTTCTAACACAGTATAACAAATACGTAAAAGAAACTGGCATTCATAAGGCAAGAAGTCTCAAAAGTCCATACATAACCAGAGTATCAGTGCTTCGTTAAAACTTTACAACTGGGAGCTCTGTTCAACCATCGATCCTTCATAAAATTAAAAGGATTGAGCCTATATACTCAGAAAATTCTCCCAACAGAGGCGTGCCCAGACACCCAAGGCTTAGTGTCTTTTCAGTCAAATTTGAACAGTCTTTCTCTATCTGTCTCCATCTTAATTGTGCATGGCCCCTGCAGGGGGAGGGTAGCTGAGCTATTAAGTGTCGAGCTAGCGTGTGCAGACTTTTCTGTCTCTTCGAAGACTTTGGCATGGCTTCTTTGAGGAACTGGGTACACAGGATCTTCTCAAGCGGACCGCTTGCCAGACCTTCCATACCTTACACTTAATGTATGAGGAGAGGTTTCACCTACCCCTTATTGCCTTTATTTACTTTAGGCGAAGGCCGGGAGTGAGATCGTATAAGATGGTACCTGGAGATCGAACGATCCATTCGGCGACTAGACTCGGTGCCTTTGGTCCCCTTCTCGCATAGCTCCTTTCTTTCTCAAATGACTGTGAGCCATGACCCCGCGTCTATCCCCAAAATGCTTTCGACGTTCGCGCATAAGGAGGAGCTGATCCATGCTTCTTAGAATCGCAATGAGTGAAACGCTGAAATAGCTTGAGTTGGTGCCACACGTTTCCCCAAATCTAACGGCTTAGAACTTACCCGATACCTTTGTGGGCCCGGATTGAGGACTCTCCCGGCATCTCGTGCATCAGAACATAACAGAGTTGCCTTTTTCACTTTGGAATTGCGATGGGTGAAACGTCGAGATGACCCAATTGAGCGCCACGTGTCCTTCAAATCTGACAGTCCTAAATTCACCCGACGCTGCTGTGGGCCCACCTTTAACCTCTTGCAACTCGCGGCTTCACGAGTTGGAGTATCGAACTTTGGCATTCTCCCCTCGCGAAGTCCCGAGATGCAATGGTCAGCGAAGGTTGACCTCCCCTGGGCACCTTTCGTAACTCGGCGTTTCGCGCAACCAAAGGGATATGGTCCGCCCTTCAAACTTACGAACCCCGAGCTTGCGAAAAAAATGTTGCGCTTGTACCGATCACGATCAACGGCCCTCGCAACTTCGCGAGTGCCTCCCGAAGGATTCCAACCATTGTCTTCTTTCAAACTTTAAGCTCTATTCTTGATGCGGCTCGGTTACTCTGTAACTACCCATCACTCGCTGTTCGGCTCTGTCGCTGAATTCTTCCTGCTGAAGCATGAAATGCTCGCTCGCTTGATTTTAAGTCCAAAAGGACTTCCTTTGTGCACTGTTCTTGGGCGTTCCTCGAGCAACCTATAAACCTATGTATCCCGACGCAGAAGACAAGAAATTTTGCTAACAAAACCGAATCGACCACTTTGGTGTCACTCTTTTGATGAAGAGTGGGGTTGATCGATGACGGAACTGGATCAGCTACTTGGGTTCGTGGTTCAATCAAGGAGGAAACTAAATTGACCACCTGATCAACCGGACTGACCAGGGATGGAAATGGATTGACCAGTCCATCAACCAATGATGGGTCGGAGGAAAGCTTACAATAACCTTTTGGAAGTTGAAGTTTTTCCAAAAGAGAAGAAGCCTTGTCCATGCGAGGAAAAAGGTGAGAGTAATGATTACCTTTACATAACATGCAAGGGAACTTGACAGTTTTCTTCTTCTTACCAACCTAAACATCACTAGTTGACGGGGTATCATCAACATGAACGACAGAGGCCGATGATGTGGAGGACCACATTTCTAAGACCTGGGTAAGACCGGGGCAATCCCTCAGAAAGTGGTCACCCTTACAAAGGCTGCAAGGGAATTTGGGTTTTGGATTCTTCATTTTAATCTCGTTGATCTCATCAACACTCCCAGTACTATTAATAGTAACTGGTTTCTTAGAGCCAACATCTGATGTTGTTGGGGTCTTGGTCCTTTTCGGGTTCTTCTTCTTCTTCTCTTTCCATTTCTTCTTATTCTGATCAACCTGGCTACTTTCTTTAGAGATTTCACTAGGTGAAGAAGGAGAAATGGAAGGAGACTGGATGGGCGAAGAAGGCGAAAAGTCGACATGAGGTTGATGTGTGGGTGGTGTATTGACATCCAAAGTATTAGGTGCAATTGAAACATTGGGAGGATTTGGGATCACCGGAGTGGGGAACAACCAAACTGGTAATCCAATAGTGAGTCCTGGAAGACTCATTGTGGCAACATATGGAGGACCAAAATTTCCAAATATAGGAAAGGTATGAGGTTCCCCAGAAGAAGGGGTTCCTCCATTAGTACTCCCAGGATTCGATGCCATTAACACTGACTCAACCTAAGGTCCACTAAGTAAAAGAAATAGCATACGCTAATAGAATCTAAGAATCACAACCAAGCAAACATGAACTTCTTTCGATGACCATACTAGTTGGTGATGAAATCCAACGTCGCGTGATCAAGTAAAGAAGGGGTGGGGATAGGGTGGAATAGTTACAATGGCGACTTGCTTAACAGACTTATGCCTTGGTGCAAGCTTCCACGCAGTAATTGTGGATTTACCCTCCAAGGAGCCCAAGTGAGTTTGACCAATGTCTTCTCCAGGTACAGTGAGACTTCCCGTCACCATCACCTTGTGTAAGACCCTAAATATTATGGCCACTAAGGTTACCAATTTGCAGTTAGCCCCTGGGCGGGAATAGTCGACAGTCCGATCCGAACGTACGGGCAGGGTATCAAGCCCGAAATCAACTAAAAGGCTTCCACGCAGCAATTGTGGATTTACCTTGAAGTGACCCCCATAATACGATCTGACCACCACAATCAGTTAAACCATAGAGGGTTAGCCCCCGTAGCTCACCCGAATGCGACCTCGTGCGTAACCCCTGTGTTAGAGGGGGATCCCAGGCAGACTTATATGATGATTGGATTTTACTCTCCCTAACTCAAGATGCTAATGTTTTTTTTTGGAAATTTGGAGAGTTATGCTCACAGCCTAATCCAAAGTACTAAGCCTAATCTACTGTTGGTGGAGGATCCTAGAAAAGAAAAATTCTAAATAATTTTTAATTAGCGTTGATTTTATAGTTGTTCTTTACTCAAAAGGGGTGCATGGAAGTGAAACGAATGGAGTTATGACTCAGTCCCAACAATGCATCAAATATGATAAGCAGTCATTTATTTTCAATGAACATCTATCTAAGGGAGAGAGAGAGTTCTTTTCATTAACAAGCACAAACAAGCAATGTCCTCGAACAAATTTTCTTCAATCAAATCCTGATGTGATGCTAAAACTTTTGAGATGCCTTCTAACATGCACAATCAATCATGAAGATGATTTTTATTGTTTGCATATGAATAATGATTAATTCAAAACAATGCTCGTCTTGCTAATTACCTTCTTGGATGAATGAAAATCAGACCAACACAAGCAAGAATCATACAAACAATACACCCTCTCGTTGTAATCAAAACAAGAAGCGAAAGAAAAGAAACAATCAAAGAGAAATCAAACTTCACACCCAAAAGAAAAAGTTGAAGAACAATGATCTTGACTAAAACTAAATGAAAAGATATGTAGACCTTTGATGACCTTCACCGGCATTTTTCGTTCAGTCAATGAGGAGATAAAGACAATGCATGGGTTTCAGACTCCAAATGGTAGAAAAACTCGACAACAATAGTGAAGAAGGCTACGAAATCCCAACAGCAAGATGTTTTTTCTTCGAGCAAAAGAAAAATGTCCAAGATGGAAAGAAAAAGGATTGACTCACAAGGTTACCCAGCAAGAGAGACACAGAGAAAAAACCCTGAAAAAAAACAATTCTGGAAGGTTTATTGGCCAAAGGAGGGTTGGCGCTATGTTGCCAAAGGAAAGGAGCATTATAGCGCTATGTGTAAGGCTATTAGGGAGCGTTGGCACTCTGTTAACACAGGGACAGCGGCACCAGGTTCAAAAACTCTCAAAAATGTCAAAAATTCCAAAAATTGCAATTCAATCTCGACAATCAGGCTGAGTATGATGGGGTAGGGAGCCAATCAACTCATGAAACTAATCAAAGAGGAGTGAACTAGGTCTAAAAAAATCAAGCGGTAGAACAAGGCCTATGAGGAGAAATCAAAACAAGAAGTTTCGATTTGAGGACTCCCCAGTGGAGTCGCCAGTTTTTGTTGGAGGAAAATCTCCCTGCGGACAAGTAGATTGCCTCAAAGAGCTAGACCCTACTCTAAGACAGAAAGTTCTTAACATGGACACTGACTTCCTTTCAAATCCATACAAACTAGCACATGAGAAGGAAGGAGAACAACAGTACCTTTTTATCGATGTTTGTCCCTGCACGCTCCAAATCAAGCTCCGAACTCTCGCTCCTCGCTGAGTACTGTAGACAAACAAGATACAACCACTTCCTACTCTATTAATGTTAGCTTGAAAACAGATCTATCTATCAATGATAGGTTCATGTGAGATCAGACACAAACTAGAAAGAAACAGGCCAAGCATGTCATATTGATGAGAATAACGATAGCAGTACTTACAATCGTAGATGTGAATGTGACACCTTCGTCAAGTCCCCTTTGTCTAACCCTTGCTCAAAAGATCCACAACCTGGATGATAACAGCTTCACTGATCACTTCTCCTTTGACTGACTGTGTATTCCCTATGAGATCATAGATTTGATGCTAGCAATTCTTCCTCGTTCCAGCACCACTTATGAGATCATAAGTTTGGTGTGATTCTTCATTTCCAGTCCTCTTTCACCATTAGAAAGCTTGCTTATATAGCCTTGGAGAGGCCCAACAATCTTGAGATATCCTTGGGGAAGGTGAGGATTTTCCTCATTCAGTTGAGGATCTCCCCTAAGATCATGGCTGGACTAGGGATTCGAATCCAACTGCCTTCCAAGAATGAAAGGATCCTTCCCCCATTCATCTCAACAACTTAACAACTATCGAGAATAGGTAGCGCTCCCTCAAAAGGACCATCAGAGCGCTATAGCGCTCCCTTGTAGGCTTTAGGGGGGCGCCAGTGCTCTCAAAATCTATAGCGCTCCCTCAAAAGGGCCAGAGGAGATTTATAACGCTCCCTGACAGTGTAAGGGGGAGCGTTGGTGCTCCGAGATAGTGTAAGGGGGAGCGCTCCCCTCCAAAAACTCAGTTTTTGAGGTGCTTTCAGATGGAAAAAGGTTTGCAAGCCTATTGACTCATTTCTCCTCTTCCAAATAAAATGTTTGAGGTGTTTCAAGTGTCCTTCTCATGTCGTTATGGGCACGACATAGGCATCATGGCAGTATGCTTTCTTTGATACCTGTGACACTTGCGACCTTGTGAGAAAAATGCGACACTTGCGACCTTTGTAATGATGACACTTGCGACACTATCAAAGTGAGTAATTTCGATGTGTAACACCATGAACCATCAGATCCAGAATAAGATGCACGAGGTTTAACCCTCATATGTGAAGAAGGGGAACGAAAGGCCTATTTCGGCATTTCGGCTACTAAGAGACACAAAGGGAAAGAGTCGGGACTCTTGACCCATGAAATCCCAAAAGGATCAGGACCATCCATTTTGAGGACAGGTGCTAGTGATCTGGTTCATTTCATGAACTCGGGTATCGAGAGCCGGGAGACAGAGTTCCTCACACTTCAAAACCCCGAGTCGCGATATCGTGAAACTGCAAGGCCAGTCCATTTCGTGAAGTCGGGTATCGTATGCTAAGAGGCAAAGGCATTTTCTCTACAGAATCCCGAGTCACGAGATCATGATGCAATTTGAACCGTTGATCGAGGAGGAAGGAGAGTCGTGAGATCTAGCATCTCGCCACATCGTGTATTGGAGGTTCGAAAGGTGAAGGAGCTGCACTTTGATCGCTGAAATCGCAAAGTGTCGAGCGCCGAGACTCATGTGAACACGTGGCACATCTAATCGGTGGACCACATAGTTGACAGGTGGCATAACAGCAAACGCCAGAGGAAAGACAAAAGAGGTGACAGTCGGAGGACATGCGTCACCTTGGGAAGGAGTCTACCTATCGTTGACCATCACGTCTCGTGGATTCGCGAAAGAGGAGCAAGAAGGCTCAACACTCCGACTTGTGAGATTGCGAGTTGCAAGAAGTGCGAAAAGGAGGTCAACCATCGCCTGTCGGGGTTTCGCAAAGGGAGAGTGTCAAAGTTCAACACTCCAGCTCATGAGGTCGCGAGTTACGAAGAGGCGCTAGTACTTAGCCCTAGCCGACGGTTATGTGTGGACGGCGCTGCCAAGGAAGGAGTCATACCCCATCACATCTCAGGTATCAACGTTGGGAGAAAGAGGAGTCGAGGGTCTTTGACCCACGAACTCACAAGCTGCGAGAAAGCGTTTGTGCTAAGGCCCAGTTGTGGTCATATGGAGGTGTAAGGCTCATGCCTAGTGTTAAGTTGCGCAGAGCGGGTCTTCGTAAAGGACCTATGGATTCGATTCAAGGGGGGTTCCTGCAGGAGCTCGAAGAACCATTTCAGCTCAGAAGAACATCGATCCAGATACGGGAGGTTAGTGGACCCTGCTAAGGTAGGGGGTTTGCATCATTAGTAGATGCGTTCATGCAAATGAGCAACGATTTGAAGACCGACGGGGCTGCCAGGCATTGTGATAATGCCTTTGAAGTGTGGTGTTTTCTTCTGTACAGTTGTATGGTCCATATGACTTTTTCTTTCCATGGCCAAGGCATCCACACAATGAGAGAATTCATAGGCATTGTGTCTGTGCCCATTACCGATTCCATTGTGTTTTGTTTATCCACGATCCTCTATTCCTTCCCATTAGCATACACTCTCCAGTGTGTGAAACCTCACCCACATGCCAATCCCAGCAATTCCTTTGGCATAGCTCAAGGAATTATTTATGTGCATACATCAGGGACTACACCCCTGTTGAAAATCATATCCTCTCCATATAATAATAATCGCTTCACCTTGCATGGCAGTGTCCTCTCTTTAAAGCCAAGGATTTGGCATCAATCTCTTGAACCCGACGATTGAGTTGTTCATGTGAAGGATTATGGACGTGGCCAAGGGTTTGAATGAGCCATTGGAAAGATAATTGATATTTCTATATGACGTAGAGGGTTGTACATTACCCTGCTACTATGTATCATAGCAACTTATATCTCATTTTCCTGGGCCTTCCGTGAGGGAGTCAAGCCTAGTCCTGCTCTGATACCATGTTGTTTTTCTTCATATGAGATATGAGAGATATTCGATATATTATTACAATGATGAGTGTTCCATATATAGGGAACATAAGGTGACCGTCCATGAATGGATGCGTCCCTTGAATAATCAATAACTATTTGTTATTATTATTTACTTATTATATACTATAGTTAATAATCAATTAAGAATTATATTATTAATTATTATCTCTAGAGCATGTCTTCCCGATGTTCTCCAAACATCAACACAAGATACCAAGTGTGAAACATTAGATCGTGCATTGATAGGTATATGAACTCCTCAAACCCTCAATATTGTAGGATACATCAAGAAGAAAAAAGTTATAGTACTTGTTGATTTAGGTGCTACCCATAACTTCATTGATAAAATATTAATAGAGTGTCTCAATTGTTTTGTGTACCCATTAACAGATTTTCAAGTGTTAGTTGTTAATGGGGGAAGTATTGGTTGTGATGGAAAATTCCACAACATCAAACTTAGTATGGGAGACTATAACTTATGAAGCCCCATGTATGTCATTCCTATTGGAGGAGTAGATGTGGTTCTAGGGATTCAATGGTTCAGAACTTTGGGTACAATTTCTAGAAACTATAATGATTTACTTACGAGAGTCAAAGTCAAGGGAATTTAATATGAATCAAATGAGTTAAATCTCCACCCTCTCAAATGATCAATTCACATATAATGGAAAATCTCCTTAAAGAAGGTTGTAGTGGAGTTATTACAAGAGTTTGTTCTATGGAAAATGAAGCAAGATGATGAAAATATTCCATTATAATTAAAATGTACCCTAGAAAAGCATCATAGAGTCTTCTAAGAAATTCATAAAGGGACACATCCATATATAGATTTTGAACATCGAATTGAGCTCATACCGAGAGGTATACCTCCTAATAAAATACCTTGTAGATACCTATAACAACAAAAGAGTGAGATTGAGATTGAGAAAATGATACAAGACATGTTTGATGTAGGTATTATTTAACCAAGAAAGAGTTCATTTTCAGCCTTGGTAATAATGGTGAGAAAAAATATAACTCTTGGAGAATGTGTCATGATTATGAAGATGCAAGCAAAATCACCATCAAGGATAAATTTGCCATTCCAAATATTGATGAACTATTATATGAGCTTCATGGGGTGGTTTACTTCACAAAGTTATATTTTAAATCAATATATCATCAAATTAAATTGAGGGAAGAATACATTCTCAAAAACAAATTCAGAACACATAATGGCACTGTGAGTTTTTGGTCATGCCTTTTGGGTCTAGTAATGCTCCTTCAACTTTACAAAGTTTTTCGAAGAAAAATTATGACCTCATCTTAGAATGTTTGTGTTGGTTTTCTTCGATGTTATACTTATCTATAGAAAATCATGAAAATAACACATTAAACATGTGGATAAAGTACTACAAATACTGTAGAATGTTCAACTGTATGTAAAAATGTCCAAATATGCTTTTGAGAAACAGGAAGTAGAGTATTTGGGTCATATTATTTCATAGGAAGGGGTTAAGGTCGACCCTCTAAATATTCAAGGTATCGCAAAATAGCCAATTCCTAATAAAATCAAGGGTATTAGAGGATTTTGGGTCTTAAAAGATATTATAGAAAATTTGTTAAATGATTAAGAATACATTACAGGCACACTCACATCTCTCTTGAAGAAAAAATCATTTGTATGGAATGGAGAGGCTACCTTAGCATTCTCACACTTAAAGGATGCTATAAAATCTACATTAGTGTTGGAAACACCTACTTTTGGTAAAACATTTGCATTTGAATGTGATGCATCATGACAAGGAATTGGAGCAATATTGGTGAAAATAAGGGACACCATTGGCTTTTTAAAGTAGACTACTCAAGGGAAAAGAATTGGTAAAATCTACTCAATAGTAGTTAATTTACATGTAACCAAGAAATGGAGATAATGTCTCATTGGAAGGAATTTTAAAGTGAAGGAAAACCATGATAGCCTAAAGTAACTTTTGGAGCAAAGAATCTTTTCAAAAGAGCAACAAAAATGGGTAGCTAAAATGAAAGGATTTGATTTTGAAATAATTTACAAAAAAGGGAAGGAGAATGTGATAGCAAATTCACTATCCATAATAGAAGAAGCATCCAACTTATATCCTAGTACACATTACATTCTTATGTGGTTGGAAGAAGCTCGCCATGAATGGAAGATAATAGTACTAGATAGAAAATACAATGTCTAAAAGAAGAGGAAAACTCTATGAAAAAATGGGATATGAAAAAACATTCTTTGGTACAAGGATATAATATTTTTATGGCATGAATCAAAGTTGAAGCAACAAATATTAATGGAGTTTCTTAACTCCCCCATGGTGGGACATTCATGGTTCCTTAAAACACATAAAAGGATCACAAGAGAACCTTTTTTGGGGAAGGAATAAAGATAGACATTCAAAAATTTGCAAGATAATGTTAGGTGTGCCAAAGAAATAAAGGAGAGACTATTAAGACTTTATTTCTACATCAACCCTAAAATATATCTAATCAAAGATGGGGAGAGCTATCAATAGACTTCATTATAGGTTTGTCAAAAGCAAAAGGTAAGGATGTCATTTTTTGGTCATGGATAGACTCATAAAAAATCTACATTTTTATGGAATTCAGAGTACATATACAAGCAGCCAAGTTGCAGAAGTTTTCATGAAAAAAATTCATAAGCTTCATGGATTTTCTAAAATAATAGTAAGTGATAAAGATCCAAAATTCATAAGCAATTATTGAAAGGAGTTATGGAAGATAACACTAATCGAATTAAACAAACAATTCCAATAGGTCAACTAGATTACTCTAATAGAATAATGCTATAATACAACATATCACACAACTACTAAGATGTTCTCAATTTCAAACTTTTTATGGATATCTAGATCCTACCATCACATCATTTTTATAGGACCATTTTGGGCTGCAAAGATACTTCGACCACCACCGAGGTAAGTAATGTATCCTCCTCTAATTTATTAATTCGACCATATGTTATGTTTCTCTGTAAATTAAATACTGGTTGAACATTTGGGTAGAGAGCATAGTAGCATAACATGGGGCAAAACAGGAGGAAGAAAGATTTGGGCATCCTTATTTTGGCGGCCTTCACCATATTTTTCTCTGGGCAGCTACACAAACCATCGTCATTTTGATCGTGAGTTAAGTTTTTGAAGTAAAATTAGTGTTTTTGCCTCTGGCAGAGAACATAGAAGACTTGGAGGAGCTTAGCTAATGGAATCTGGCTATTTTAATGTTATTCTGGATTATTTTAATGTTCTTCTGGGAACGATTTAGCTTTTTCCAAGAGAAATTATTGTTAGGGTATTTATTGATGGTTTTATTCTGTTTAGAATATGCCAGGCAGATATTCTGCTACCAGTAAAGATTGATTTTATATGGTTGTTCATTAACGTTGTTGCATCGGTAGAAATAGATTATATACTTAATGATTAATCCGATATTTACCGACAGTCACAATGCCTCTAAATAAATCCCTTATGAGAGTAAAGACAGAAAATCAAATATTAGCGACTTTAAGAATGGGGAATCTGTTTTTTTTTGGGTTTAAATTTGACCTCGGGCCGCACTGCTTATATTTGAAAGTAAAATCAATTCATTGAATATCTGAAAGTACATAAAAATTAAAATTTCAGACTTGTTATTAGGTGTTTTTGTAAAATCAATTTTCAGACTTGTTCTCATTGGCTGCTTTAAAAAACATCAGTGAAATAACCAAATAAAGTTAAACTATAATAATGTAATTTCAGTTTTTCAAGTCATTTAAACATTTGGATGTTAGATTTTAATTTGTGTCTTCTTATGTTTCTTAAGTGGGATTTAATATGTTTCTTCTTTGGACTTAGTTTGTTTTTAGTGTTATAAATGATTTGATATTAACATAGTTTTTTTTTGCATTGTATTTTGTTAAATTGGTATAGACTTTGTTAATTATGTTATGTGTTAATTATTAGTGTCATTTAAGTTAAGTTTAAATTATATATTGCTTTATGAGTATTTTGTTTATTATTTTTGTTTTTTATTTATGATTATGTGTTGATAATTTAACTATTACTAGCACAGCTGTAAATTTGATCTTTGTTAATCATTCAGATATAGTAATTAGCTAGTCATTATAGTAAATTTTAAATATGATCAAGTAAAAGTAAAAAAATAAACATGTAAACGGATGCCTTTATAATAGTGAGGAAGTTAGTGGTTGAAATCACAACCATTGATTTATTGGGACTACTAAGAATATTCCATCAATATTTAATATTGTCCATACAAAACTGATTAAGCACTAAAGACCTATTAAATGTGCTCATTGTCAATAGGTGGGCATAATAATGGGAATTAGTTATAGAGCTATTTGAATTTTTTTTTGTTTTCTTAAGAATTGTTATCTTTATATGTTTGTCTTTATGAAGGCTTTCATTGGTAAAAAGAACAATGGCATTTATGACTTTGTTAAAATGTGCATAATATTGATTGTTAAAAATAAAATATTTATGTATTTTGATGGATTTTAAATTTTTTTTATGATAGATTTTAAAATTTCCCACTAAATGCACTTGCACACCTCTTTGTTGGTGAAATCTTTATATTGAAGTATGGTCTTGTAGTTGTTATTATATGAATCAGTTACTTATAGCTAGATTAAAGAAGTGGTAGTAAATCTCATTTTACTAATTGTTAGTTTTTATATAATAGTTCTTCCATCACTATGTATTTGCACCTTCAGGACAATTGCACGTTGAGTGATTCTTTGTTGAGTATCATTAATAAATTTATTGAAATTGAAAAGGTAGATTCTTAAAAGAATTGAGATTGCAGAAGTCTTCGCATGTACATAAATTTTTGCGATTGTAATGACCATGGCTTCCCCTCCCATTGTAGTTGCTTTAGCAGTAGCAGTTCAAATAAGTGCCATGGGAAAATAGGTCAAGCCCGTGTGGATAAAATAAGAAGACCGTGTGATCAAAGTCCAGCAAGAGGAAATTGCTCCAATGAACATCAATGAAAAAATATGTGAATTTACTTACTTTAATTCTTGTAAATCCTTGTGCCCTCTCGTTCTATTAGTTCACTGTCTTGATGGGGTGTCAATTGCGTTAAGGTGCATCAAATTAGTTCACTGTCTTGATGATTTTGCTTTAAAAAAAATACTCTATTATCTCCTTCGTTTATTTTGGTATTCATGTAATGAACATTGAGAGACATAAACAATGAAAACTAAAAAAAAATTGTTTCCCATGTACCATTGCACATTTATTGATAGCTTTCTTATATATTCCAACACTTGGACACACTCTGGTTTCTCCTTGGCACTACTAATTTTATCATCTCCAATAGATTCTTTATCATTTAATTAGTCAATAGAAAATTATAGGTTCTCGCTATGAGAATAAGATTGAAGTCTGGAATTAAAGGGACAAATTCAATATAAAGATAATTGAAGTATGGATTCATAACTTTAATGTAAATGTAGTATAATCACAATATCTAATGTATTATGAATGGTTTAGAATCTTAATGTGGTATAGTCACAATATCTAATGTATTATAAATGGTTTAGAAGTTAAAATCACATTTTGATTATTTCATTTTTTTTTATTTTTTTTCCATGCATGTTTAAGGGTATTGAAGTTTTTAATTCAATCACATCACATAATAATTGTTTTTCATTCACATGAACAAATATTTTCATTCATCCTTTGATTAGCCATGCTCAGAGAATACAAATTATATTTTAATATAATGCATGTTAAAATCTACATAATACAAATTATCTTTAATAAATACAAGTTACATTTTAATATATCACATTTTTTTACAACGTTCATATGCACCCATTATGGTGAATTGATAATGTATCTTCTATATTATCTTAGAAGTATTGTCTAACGTTTTTTGAATATTATATTGATGTAACAACATGGTTTCAATGTCTTGAATTTACAACTTGAAATAATTAATTTTTTTCAAATAGTTATTATTTGCTAGCTGCTACAAAATAATTAATGACTCAAGATTATGGCATTGCATGTTTTGACTTACTCCTTTAGTAATTTGTAATCCTTTACATGTTTGTTAGTAGTTTTGAATGAAAACTACGATATTTCCTCATGAAAACCTGAATGTTGTTATTATACCTATGTATATCAATGATTTTAAAAAAACCTGAGTGTTGTTATGATACCTATGTATATCAATGATTTTAGGTTTCACATATATTGTTTTTACTCTATTTCTCCAACTCCTTTTGCATGCATTGTTATAACACTTTGCTCCAACTCCTTTTGGATGCATTGTTTGTTTTTTTAGATTGTTTGTTCTTTATAGACCCATGTATCATGAACTCATGTATCCATAAGACTTATGCAATGTAGATCTACATGGATTATGTCTTTTAATTTCGTAAAGTGTGTCATTAGAAAGTATGAAAAGACAAATAGAAAGGTGGGTTTTCTTTTATATATATTTGAAGCATTAAAAAATCAAAATTTAACTCTCTCCACATTGATACAAACATTGTTTTAATTAAATATGCATACATTCATACACAAACATACAACTATAGCTATAACTATCAATATTACAATCATCCATATTATAGATGGACGGAAATACAATTACTTAAAATATTAAATATTATAATTAATTTATGTTTTGGAATAATTTATCAATTTGGGATATTTGTTAAGTTCCATATTATCTATGGATGGAAATACAACTATGAAAATTTTTAAATATTATAATCAATAATGTATGTCTTGGAATAGTTTATCAATTTGGGACATTTGTTAAGCTCTTTTAAGGGGGAAACAAACTCCCTTAAGTCAATCACCTTCCCTCATACACACACATAAGAGTTCTAGATCTACTAGAGTTTGAATATGCTTTGAAATAGTTTATCAATTTGGGACATTTGTTAATCTCCTTTAGGAAGGAAACCAACTTCCTTATGTCAAATTCCTTCCCTCATACACAAATAAAAGAGTTCTACACATGCTATAGTTTGAACATGAGCTATGCATAGTGGCACCCCATCTTCACCACTAAACCATATAAGCGTGGAGGCATATATATTTTTATTGAATGCTATGTAACTTGACAATTACATACATTCTTTCAAATCTCTTAAAAAACATATATTTAAATATTCGTCATCCTAAAATATAATTGATCGTAGCTTTTGTTATTGCACCTAGAGGTTCTTTATATTTCCTAGTATGAGAGAGATGTGTAATTTCATGCCATTAGTTTTTTAGGAGACCTACTATTAGAGCAATTTTAACCATTCATATGGTCCCCGAGGTGTAGGACAGTCGGTGACGGAGTGTGTTGTTAAGCCACTCCGTGTTGAAAAAGTCACCGGTTCGAAACCTGCGGGTACAAAAAATCCAACCATGTTAAGGGTTGGTGTGGCTCAAGCCCGGTGTGATCCCTGGGTGATTTTGATGGCTTAGATGCCCCTGAGTTGCGGTTTCTCAAGCCATAGGTTAATCCTGATGCCAACAGGTTTGGCCACATAAAAAAAAAAAAAAAAAAAAACCATTCATATGAGGTTAAAACACTAATTACTCCACAAAAATTAAATAGTAAACTTATGCTTATTAGTATGGTATTTTAGTAGATGCCCTTATATCAAGTCATGTATATATTCATATGGCTAATTCTAGTTCTTAAGTAACGAAATATTGCATGATTATAGGTTAGTAGTTACTTAACAAGTTCAATGTAAGTGCCCACTTCATTCATTTAAGTATCCTCCCAATAATAATCAAAAAGAATTATCTTCATCAATATTGCATTTGGCTTTCTCCTCTTTGATTCTAGGTTTTTTATGACATGGATAAACAACCAAGTTAGTTGGGCATCCCCAACATTGCATTTGGGTTTTTTTTTTGGTTTCTTTTGGTGCAGATAAACAATGAAGAGAGAAACCTTTTTTTGGTTTCTACATGCCTCCAAACATACACATTGAGTGCAACTAAGGATATGCACTAGCCATATTTCATTTTAGTAGCCTTCAAAATTGGGATCTCACTACCTTCAAACTTAAACATTGAGTGGAGTAGATATGTGGTGACCGAATTCATTTTAGTAGCCTCCAAACATAAATAGTTTTAAGTATATATAGTTTTAAGTATATTATTTTATCATACTCTTAATTCATTATCAATTCTATGAACCATGGTGCAATATCTTTTTAGTTTAAATGGATATGCAAAATGGGGGAAAATATATTTAGTTTCTTGTCCTTTGGGGTATATAATAGCATGGGTCCATCTTAATTCCGACTCCATCCAATGATCAGAGTGATCATATTCATCAAGATGCAAACCTTCCTCAAGTTTTATTCCCTCAAAAAGGTTTTTTCCTCTAGAAATTTGATCCCTCTTAGTGCTTGATATAGCTAGAGTTGAGATGGGTCTTTATTGGTTATCAAATGGATGTCAACTTTGCTATTCTACTAAATTCCCCATTTTTATTGTGGATGTCTCTGCAATTCCTATCTTTGACAAGACTTTGCAATCCCATAAACTCAATAAATTTGTATTGGAGTAGTGGATTAACAACAATAGACTGAAGTCCTCCATCAATTTGGAACCATCTCTCCATACATCATGTAAAAAAAAGGAAAACCTCTATGTCTACAATCTCCAATTCAACCACATTTTTTGTATATCCATTGTCAATATCTCTATCTAGATCTATCTTTGTCAACATAGTTATTTTAATACATAATTCATTCCTAATATTAGTTGAGAGGGATCATTGGAAATAGTGAGCCTACACAATCAATAAAAGCTACATAAAAATATTCAAATTCACATGGTAATACATGTTTCAATATTTCATTGATTATAAATATAAATACAATATAAATTTGTTATGTACTTAAGATCTAAAAATGAACTATCACATACAAGATATCCAATAATAAGATAGAAATTAGTATTTACTTAACTATATAAAAATACCCTTAAGGTAGGGAAACACATTACAATCCATCCTTTTTTGGACAAAATCCGATCTTGTTCACTTTCCTCTCAATGCGATAAGTTCCAAATATAATAATGTCCACATATTTTCATAAGGAGGACTCCATCATTGTTTTTTGCTAATAAGAGAACCCTAATCATAGAAACCTCCTAACTACCTAGTGGACCTTCTTTAAAGATGTCACATTACAGTTATCCAATATTGACTACTATATTGGGTCTTATTTAATAATAGCAAACATAGTGGACCTACTCCACCTTACATTGAATGGCCTCCACTATTATTACTCTAATGGGCCCTTTGGCCCCCCATTACACCCCTAGGGAGGATCCCAACACTAACGTGGATAAAAAACCAAGAAACATGGCATGATTAATGAAACTATCATGGGCCATAAGAATTTTTGTTTTCTAGCACTAATGTATATTCATCTTAACTTAGGATCTATTAAGAACGAGAGGGATTAAAAAGAAATCAAGATGAAAATCTCTCATGTTTAAAATATTCTTAGTTAAGGTCCCAAGTTAAGATGGATCCTCATTAGTGTGTTTATATATATATATAGAGAGAGAGAGAGAGAGAGAGAGAGAGAGAGAGAGAGAGAGATCCATACTAGATTGTTTTTGTTTTAATTTTTTTAAACATTATATTGGATCAACTTATACCATGTATCACATCACTATGAGGAATGTAGATTAAACATCCTCTTCATATTGGATTGTAAAAATACACATGGTTTGTCTAGGTGCAATCGAGATAGTCAAAATATTTTTGAAACCCTAAGATATTTTGGTTGGGGTTACAAGGTTCCTTACATCCAAAATTGTTGCAATTATTGCCACTTTTATAACTACATCTATTAATTATAAAGATAAAAAAAAGTTATATTCTAAAAATGGTTGTCATTGTTGGATCATGTTGTCATTGATGCCAATGGTTTGATTGATTGATGTCAAGTGATCGATTGATGCCAAAGGATTGATTGATTGATGATTGATGTCAAATGCAATATGTATTGTCCTTGAGGAGATTGGATATATGTCAAGTATACGATGCATATGATGTCATGCATAGATGAAGATGGATCAATGATTTGTCATTGATACATGATGCAAAGATGAAGATGGTTCAATGTGGTTTATTTGATATATGATGCATAGTTAGATTGATCATTATAGTATTATCATGGTTGATAAGGTGCACAAATGGATGAACTCCAAAGTGGTCCCCTTATGGGGAAAGCCCTCACAGGAAGATGCTTTACGGTTGAGTTATCCTAGAAGAATGGTTGGAGGATTCATGCTTGAGTATGGAATAATAAGATGAAGATCAGTGAATTTGTCAGTGAAACTATCCTAGATGGATAGTGCTTTTCATACCATTTCTAGTGGTATGTGGAATTTCACATAACTCCTCATGGTTTGAGAGTTATAGCTTTATGAAGTTGGAGAGCCCCCATATGTTGTCTTGAAGCCCCAAATGGTCAAAGAAGTCAAAGTGATTGAAAAGAAGAAATCATTATTTAAATGATAAAGTAAAGTGACAAAGTCAAGAAGGATTCTTTAAATGATAAATTAAAGTGACAAAGTCAAGAAGATTATTTAAATGATAAAGTGAAGTGACAAAATCAAAGAAGATTATTTAAATGATAAAGTGAGGTGACAAAGTCAAGGAGGAATATTTAAATGATAAAGTAATGGAAAACTTTCTAATTATAGAAAGTGGTTAACCCTAAAAATGAGGAAAATAGGTTAAGTGACCTAGAAATGGGTTAAGTGACCTAGAAGATAGAGAGTATAAATAAGAGACAAGGCTCTCTAATTCTAAATCACAATTATGTATCCTCTCGACCGCCACCGAGGTATGTATCCTATGCTATGCTCTCGACCGAGGTATGTATCCTATGGCTATGCTCTCGACCGCCACCGAGGTATGTATCCTCCTCTAATTTATTAATTCGACCATATGTTATGTTTCTCTGTAAATTAAATACTGGTTAAACATTTGGGTAGAGAGCATAGTAGCATAACATGGGGCAAAACAGGAGGAAGAAAGATTTGGGCATCCTTATTTTGGTGGCCTTGACCATATTTTTCTCTGGGCAGCTACACAAACCATCGTCATTTTTATCGTGAGTTAAGTTTTTGAAGTAAAATTAGTATTTTTGCCTCTGGCGGAGAACATAGAAGACTTGGAGGAGCTTAGCTCATGGAATCTGGCTATTTTAAAGTTATTCTGGATTATCTTAATGTTCTTCTGGGAACGATTTAGCTTTTTCCAAGACAAATTACTGTTAGGGTATTTGTTGATGATTTTATTCTGTTTAGAATAT
>CBVK0100145345.1:0-25200 GCA_900067695.1 Picea abies | reverse complement strand
TTTGACATTTATGATTGAAAATTGTTATAATGATATCTCATGATGACTGTATGTTTGTAATAAAGATGAGATGTTGGCTATGGAAGATGGAAGCTCGGGAAAAATATTAGTAGAATAAAATCGAGCTCAATGATGAAAGCATAGAAGAAAGAAAGTCCAATGGACTTGTTGCAGTTGGATTTCTTGGAGCCGCAACTCTGAAACTTCCTAGCGGAGTACACTGGATCCCTGGAGAGAAGTGGAACAACCCAAGGGACTGCATGGCAGAGAAAGGGGTTCATTTCTTTGGGTTGTGAAAGTTGATAGGGAAAATGAGCTTGCAAGTTGGAATTGCTTCCAGAAATATAAATTCTAAAGATCATTATACATGTTTTGGGTCGGAATGCCTATGTATGCATGTTTTATTTTAGGCCAAAGTTCCTATGTATATAAGCAATCGGATGGATTGTCTATGCAGATTAAGGCTAGAGTTCCTAGAATTGTAATAACATTGGCATGTTGTTGTACACTGAGGACAGTGCCAAAATAAGAGGAGGGGGGTGTAACACCCTAGGTTTGATCCCTATAAACTATTATGTATTATTTAATTGTGACTTAGGTTGGTGAGCCGGTAAAGTTGGAAAGGGGCCAGAGTGCCTAGAAATGAAATACATCTATATATATTAATAAAATACATTGTTGGATGCAATACGAACAAGGACAAGAGATAGGGGGCTATGATTCCATGAGAGGGGGATAAAAGGGCTAAGTTTTTTTATTATATTTTATTTACCCAATTTTTGTTTTAATTGAGAGAAGTGGTTACATGAGATTCTTAGGGAGGCCATGTGGTTCTTGGTTCTTGTAATTATATAAACTCTTCATGTGAGCTATTTGGGGGTTGTTCTTTGTTAATCATTTCAGTGCGAGAATTCTTCATTTCACTCTTGATAATTTTTGTTCTCTTGGGATGAGCATGGAAACAAATGGAAGGAGGAGGAGAGCCATTGTGAGATGGTTGTGAGAAATTGATGATCATTCTAGGTGGTAATGGATTCTTGTCTGCATGAGATTGATGGAAGTTCGAAAATAACTATCCACAATTGAGAGTCCTTAGAGTTTCCAACAAGGATATTTTCTGGCCAGTAGCACTAGAGCCTTGGTGAGAAATGGAATAGCCTAAGGCACTACTTTGAAAATAAATGGGTTCATTTCATTGGGTTGTGTAGGATGAAGGGGAAAGAGAGATGGGAATTAGGATTTTTGTGTGGTTGGGAAAAATTGAGATCTAATTAGCCAACTATTGTGTGTTTTAGATTTGGCCTAGGACCCATCCTTGTGAATTCATAGCCCTAGATCAAGGGTGACCTACTATTGAGAATTGGAACAATAGTTTCTATGGTTGGGAGGCACGTCCTTGGTCTATAGCCAGTTGGTGATGGTCTAATTAAATATAAGTGTTCTTTGTGTTTTTTGCATAGTTTATATTTTTCTATGTATATTTATCTATGAGATGTATTTCATGTGCATGCTTGTTTTTTTTTGTTGTGCATGGAATGTTGTTCATTTATCTTATGTTGTAGCATGAATATTGATTACTACATGTGTGGTTATTGCACTCTTTCATCCTTGATTTCGAATTAATTATTATCAGAATTTAAGATCAGTTTTTAAGTGCATTCTTGATGTAGCATGCCTAGCTTACTGGTGGATGGGTACGTTACACAACCAGTATGATTGACCATGTTGTCTCTTACTATTTTGACACATGTAATAGTTTCCATGATGTGAAGACTTGTGCCATATACATTGAATTGATAGAGGCTAGTTCTCAAGGTAATGATGGATATTTGGACACTTGTAACACTGTGTCATATGGAAGAAAAAGATTCCTCTTGTCCCAAGAAAATATGTAAAAATTAAGGACAAGTCCATCGAAGCACATAATACTATTGAATTATTTGGTGAGGATCCTTCCCCATAGGAAATTAAAAGAATGTATGAAAATAAATTTAAGGGTGTAACTTATCAAAGAAGAAGAGGTAACCCTCCTCAAGGACATCAATAAGGTCATATCAAATTTCCTCAAAGAAATAATCAACCTATAGGACCAAGTGTGAAAATACATCAGAATGATCCTTCAAAGAATAACCCTTTTAATAGAAATTTGGATGTAACTAATTGGATGGGAAATTCTAAAGTACTTGATCCCATTGTTGAGTTGGAAAAGATTTCTTATGTACGAGAGAAAACCAAGGAAGTTTTGGGGATTGAGGTAATGATTTAATCAAGTAAAGTTGCAAATGAAATCAAATATGAACCTATTATTGTTTGAACAATGAATCAAGAAAGAGGGAAGAACCCAAGTCATCAACCCTTTTCTATATCCTTGATGGTGGGCCATTTATTATTGCATAGCTATATGTTGGATTACGGAGCCTCGACCAATTTTATGTCCCTTAGTGTGATGAATTAGTTGGGAATAAAAACCACAAGACCATATAGAAACATACATGAAATTGATTCTAGAGAAGTAAACATCTATGGGTTGATTAAGGATATTCCTGTAAGTTTAATAGTTTTTTATGATATTTTTCTAACTATGGATTTGATCATTATTGATGCTCTGGATGCTTGGGGAATGATTTTATATCATAAGTGGGACACTTATATTGGAGGTTACATACAAATGGACCTATCTTATGCTACTAGTCCCAATTGTGAAAATACCTATGTGACTTTGCATCATGAACAAATGAGGAAGTATCGCGTAGAAGACCCCTTAGATCCTATGAATGAATCATTCTATTATGAAGAAGACTTAGGATATTATACTATTCTTGCAACTAATATAGCTCCCCAAGAAGATGTCAATGTTTCTTGGAAAATGAATTTTGGTGGATATAATTCTAGAATAGGGGCTAGTGTAGGAATGGTGTTTGATTCTCCCAAGGGTGACACATTGATCCAGGTGGATCTCGGTGACCATCCACCTTTTCCACTGAATCAACATTTTAAGACTATGTTTTTGATAAACCATGATATTCACCCTTTTGATGGGGAATGGAATGTAATGCCAACTTCATTTGTTACTTACAAACATCATGTAATTATTTCCTAATGGTATTGTGTACATGCCTACAACATAGCATTAATGCAGCAGATCCCATTAGAACTCAATAGTTAAGCGCACTCAAGATAAAATAGTACTAGGATGGTTGACTACCAGAGAATTCCTAGTGTTTTACATGCCTACAACATTTTATAAAATTATACCAATTTATCCCACATGCATCATAGGAATTGTTCTCCTCTCACTCTCTCANNTCCTCTCACTCTCTCATATATAATTGAGGTGAAGGAGGCCCTTTAAGAATTCAATAGAGTGTGATGTAAATATTGTTGTGAATGAAATGTAGCCAAAATATCTTACTTTTCAGAGATAAGCTACCGCATTTTACCAGTTTTTGTTCTACAATTTGTTTTATCTCTTATTCATCAATAGAAGTTGGGTTTCACTATATTTCTATGTTTCTTGAAATATCTCTATGTATTTCCTTGTTATATCTCTATTATATTTATGTCATCATGTCATTCTCAAAATAATCTGGATCAGTGGTATCAGAGCTATCTACTCCTTGTCATTTCTCTGAGCAGGTCCTTGACGAGGTCAGGGTATAGAGAATTGGGTCTCAAGCTAGTTTCACTTGAGAAAAACTGCTCCTGCCATCCCAAACAACCTCCCATGGAAGAATAAAAGGGAGATGATAAGGCAGGAGATCCTTTTAATATGTTGCTTGAGGAATCCCTCATGTGATAGAGGAATGAGATGATGGACAAATTTGCTCAGATCCTTCAGAGACTATAAATGGTGGTGGTTGAGGCATCTTCGAAAATAAGCCTTTTCAAAGGTGTGACACCCTTGAAGGTACAAGTGAATTTTGATATCCCCTTATTTCAAGGATAGATAGATGCAAATGTTTTAGAAAAATGGTTGAATTTTATAGAAGTTTATTACTCTGTCCAAAAAAATATGATAGTGAAAAGATCACCTTCGTGCTCCTTAAATCCCTTCCCCATGTTAGATTTTGGTGGGAAGGTTACTGGGAGAGGTACACCACGAGTGAATCTACACCAGTCGAAAGATAAACCACTTGGGAAGCCTTTGTAGATTCCCTAAAGGAGGGTTTATACCCTGTCAGAAACTATGATGACAAGTACATGAAATGGACAACTCTATGTCAAAAAAGAGACCAGATAATGTCAGAATACACTAACATCTTTCATACCTTACGCTCAAAGTTGGGTATCAAAGACTATGAGAGGCACTTGGTATTGAAGTACCATAGTGGTATTCATAGGTACATCCAAATAGAGATGCAATCAAAATCAGTATACATTTCTTGGACATCTCCTCACTATGCGTTTCTTATCAATATGCAATCAAAATCAAGTAGAAATTCAAGTAGCGGAGTAAGTGGGAGTTCGGGTTTTGAAAATATGCCCCAACAAAAGCATGGAAAATGAAACCCAAACTTACAAAATAAAGGACATATCAACAAGGAAGGCCAACCTCAAGAGATATATTCCAAGACATCGGAAAAGAAGGGCAACATGAAGTTTAAGAATGACAACAGAAAGTGGTGTGAGTTCCACAAAATCCCCTGGCACAACACCAATGAATGTTTATCGAAACAGTCATTGGTGGCCGATATCAATGAAAAATAATTAGAACATAACTCATACTTTCATTCAAAGAAAAATAAATGGAAATGAATCATTGATTCAGAACCCACTACTACCACTGTGACCACAACAATACAACAAGAATAACAATAGGAGCTTGAGGAGGGGGAGTGCCTCTTCCACTCATAGATGTGGGTAAAGGGGAACCCACTACATTTCATTATTGACAGTGGGAGTCAAAATAACCTGATATAATTCAATGTTGAAAAGAGATTGAATCTTCCAATGATTCCACACCCCCAACCATACACCATCGGATGGTTGAGTTGGGGATGAGACATATGTGTTATCCAATAGTTTCACATGTCCTATGGTATAAAGCCTTTGAAAGATGAGGCAGTTAACCACGCTCAATATAGAGTAGTACTAGGATGGGTGACTACCCGGGAGGTCCTAGTGTTTTACATGCCTATGGAATTTTATAAACTTATACCAATTCATCCCACATGAATCATGGGAATTGTTCTCTTCTCACTCTCTCATATATAATTGAGGTGAAGGAGTCCATTCAAGCATGCAATGGGGTGTTATGTAAATCTTGTTTTGAATGAAGCATAGCCAACATATCTTTCTTTTCAGAGGTAAGCTACCCCATTCTTCGTGTCAATGTTTTTATCTCTTATTTATTAATAGAAGTTGGGTTTCACAATGTTTTTTTGTTTCTTGCAATATATCTATGTATTTCCTTGTTATATCTGTGTTATATTTATGTCTTCATGTTGTTCTCAAAAAAATCTGGATCACACATTTTTTCATTCTTTTCGTTTAGAATTTGAAGTAACAAACAATGTAGATAATATGAAGTTCTTATACTTGGAATAAATATGGAAAAAGATATGGGAATTAAGATTTTGAAAATCCAATGTGACTCTAATTTAGTAATTGTACAAGTAAAGAATAAATTTGAATGCAATAATGATAAATTAAAGACGCATATAAATGTAGTGTGGGATACCATGGAATAGTTTGATTCTTTGTCTTTGGAAGCGATAATAGATTGCTTAATGAGAGAGTTGATGTTTTAGTTGTAGCCGCTTAAACCTTTGAATATGGAAAATTAGAGATCATATTTATATCCTTTATTCCCGACAATGTTGAACATTGGAAATTTTTTGATGATGATGCCCAAATTATAAGATTCATCAACAACCTTCAATATTTTGTTGATAATTAAATCAATTGGAGAGGAGTAGAGTATCAAGAATAGTTGATAGATAACAAGATTCACATTGTCCTTGTTACTTTGGATAGGGTGTTCTACCGATGTGACATATACAAGGAAAATAAAGAGATGGTTAAACCTAATGAGTACATAGAAGTCGATATTGGTTCCCCAAAAATTCCAAAGATCATAAAAATTGGTAAAGGAACACAAAGAGAAGAAAAAAGGGAAATTAATAATTTGATTAGAGAATATAGATATGTCTTTTCTTGGTCTTATGATGATTTGAAGGCTTATAAAGGATATATTATCCAAAATACTATGCCTTTGAAGGAGGATTCCAAGCCTTTCTTAAAGAAGTTGAAACAAATTAATCCGAAGTTGGCTCCCTTTATCTAGAAAGAGTTATGGAAGTTTCTTGAAGCCAAGATAATTACTCAGCCTACAAGGAATTCAACCTAGGTATCCAACCTTGTAGTGGTAATAAAAAGGATAGGTTATATTAGACTATGTGTTGATTTCAAGAATCTAAATGTATCATTTGAAAATGATAATTACCCATTTCCCAACATGGATCATTATTACAAAGAATTACAGGGTCATCAATGATGCCATTTTTTGATGGATTTTCAAGCTATAATCAAGTGTGGGTAAATGAATATGATAGACATAAGACCTCTTTTACCACACCTTAGGGAAATTTTGAGCATTAAAGGATTCCTTTTGTTTTAATTAATGCAGGTGCCACTGTTCAAATAGCCATGGACTACAAATTTAGACATCTCATGAAAAAAGTAATTGATATATATCAATATGATCTCACTATTTTTACAAAAGAAATAAGTTCTCATGTTGGACATATTAGGAAAGTGTTTGAAATATGTCACAAGTATGGAATATCATTGAAATCGAAGAAGTCAATAATTAGGTTTCTCTAAGGAAAGATTCTTAGGGGTATAGTCTCAAAGGATGGGGTAAATATCAACCCTAAAAGGATTAAACATATCAAAGAAATCCATTTTCCTTGAAACAAGAAATTCCTACGGTCATTTTTCTACAAAATCAACTTTGTCCAAATATTTATCCCAATTTTTTTTGAAATAATTGATCCCATAAACAAGTTTCTTAAGAAATATACGAATTTCAAGTGGGATGAGAATGGAAAGTTATCTTTTGAATCTATCAAAGTGGCCATTGTGAAATATCTTGTGTTAGTAAGTCTATATTACTGGAAGGATTTCCAAGTTTTCTCCTTTGCCTCTCAAGATACCATCGTGGATGTTATTCCTTAGAAGAATGATCAATGTGAAGAGAAACATATAGCCTTTATGAGTGAATTTCTCAAAGATGATGAATTTAAGTATTCTATTACAGAGAATCAATCCTATGTTATTGTTAAGTCACTAAATCATTTTACAAACTATGTGTGTTATTTAAAGTTAATTTCCTATGTTGATCCCCACTCCATAGTAAAAACCATTTTGGCACTATAAGATTGTTTGTGAACTAGAGGCAAGTGGGTATATAAGATTCAAGAGTATGATTTGGAAATTAAACCCACAAAGTTGATTAAGGGTCACGGATTAGCCTAGATGATGGCATAAGGAAATGAAATTTCCCTTGGAATGAAAGAAGATCCTTTCCATTTGATCTCAGGAGTGTTGGAAGAATTGGAATATCATGAGTGGTATGTAGATATCCTTTCTTACCTTAAGAATAATACAACTTTGAATCACTTGATAGGACATAAAAGAAGAGCACTAATATTAAAGGCCTCCAAAATTTTCTTTATCAACCAAGGAATTAGATGGGGAAGTATATATGGATTCATTCTCACATGTGTAGACCCCGAAGAATGTATGTAATGGATGTGTTTCATAAGGGACTATGTGGTGGACATCATTCAACAAGAACCACAACCCACAATATTTTAAGAGGTGGTTACTATTGGCCAACTATTTTCAAATGTCCATGTGTTTGTAATATTGTGCTAGCCTTGTCATTTATTCATAGGAAAGAAGAAGCTAGCATCCCTTCCTTTGCAACCAATGATAATGGAAGAACCCTTCCAATAATGTAGCCTTGCTTTTATAGGATAATTTAAAGACATTTCTGGCAATGGTTATAGGATTCTCATAGATACAAATTACTTCAGGAAGTGGGTTGAATCTATACCAACTAAGAGGGCCACAAATAAGGTTGTGATGGAATTTTCAGAAGGAAAGATCATCACTTATTTCAGAGTGATGGAAAATATTATTACCAATATTGCCAAGGATTTCAATTCTTTATAGTTGTTATCCTTTTGTTTAAATTATGGAATTGTCCTATCCCACTCCTACAAATATTACACTCAAGAAAATGGTCTTGTTGAGTCAAGTAATAAGAACTTGGTGAAAATTTTTAAGAAGACGGCGGGGGACAGCAAGAAAAGTAAAGATAGCAAGATAAAGTATGTTCTATGGGATGATAGCAAGAAAAGTAAAGATAGCAAGATAAAGTATGTTCTATGGGATGATAGAATAAATAAGAAAGAATCCACTAGAAAGAATCCCATTTGAGTTAGTTTACAATATAGATGTAACATTTCCAATTCACTTGAAGATCCTAGTTTAAAACTTGATGAATAAGTTCTCATCCAATCAAGATGAAATTCAAAATGGAATCAACGAGCTTATTGAGATTAATGAGAATAAAAAATTCACCTTTGATCATCTCGAAGAGAGTCAGGAAAAGATAAATATAAAATTCAAAAAGAGGACTTGCCAAAGAAGTTTCTAAAAAGGTGATCTTGTTCTCATGTGGAACAAAAGAAATGAAAAGTTAGGTAATCATGGTAAGTTTGAAGTCTTTGGTTAGTTACTTACAAAATTAAAGATGTTTCAGGTAATAATTATTTCTATATTGGTCATCTAGATGGTGTGTGACCTCCTTTGCCCATGAATGGGAAAGTTTTGAAAATGTTCTATCAAAGTAATTTGATACCATGGGGCATTCTTGTACTATAGTAAGTTTCTTATCCTTTATTACTTTTTTGTTCCATTTAATTGATTTCTACATGTTATTTTTCTGTAGGATGTTATTTTTCTTTAGGATGTGTACATATTTTTCTCTAAGATGTGGTGCCACTAACATGTTCTTGGATATATTTCATTTATGGATGGATTTATTTCTTTCTTAGAGAAGGGGAAAAGGAACTTATGTCTTTACCCTCCTCTATATTTGATATCCACTATTCAAGAATGTTTTAGATATATAGGTTTCATACATTCAAGAGTTCTCATGCACTCTCAAGAGAGCACATGTCCCTAAGATGGAGCTAGTTATTACATCTCAAATTCACCTCAGTGTACCCTATAATTTCTCACCAGATGTGGACCATCATATGAGAAAATCATGCACCTCATTGTATAATGTTGAGCCAAAAGTGTGGTTGTATTTACACTCAAGTATTGTATTGGACCATGCTTATATTTTCCATGTATTGGTGGGGAGGGATATGTAATATCCATAGACCCCTTGGGGTTAGTCATGCCCAATAATTTTAGTCCCCATTTCAAGATAGTAATTAATTTTATGGATCTTTCAGACTACCCATTGATGTTGATAACTCTTCATCATGTTAGTAATTTATGATTTGGTTTAATATGATACCATATTGGGTGGATATACTAGGACACATGACCTAGGGTAGCTACTAGCCTCACTCAGTGGTTTGTATAAGATGTAAAAGTGTTTCTCTTTTGTAAAGGTTGTAGCACTATGTATAGCACACTTATTTTATGCCTAAGAATTGATTTTTTTCTATGTATCCATCACACTTTGGTCATCTACTATTAGAGATCATTCTACATATGCTCACTCGGTTTCACATTCCTTAAGGTAGTCTCGCAATTATTGAAGCGTTACATCTATCTCAAGTCACTAAACACATCCTCTGAGGAACATTTGGGCTATTTATTCATGCATGGACATCCTCTACAGATGCCATGTTGAATATTTCATAGCTCTCTAATATTTATTCACTTTTTGAGCTATTTCTTACGTGATTTAAGGGTCGACTTGCACATGTGGGATTTATGAAATTTGTGCAAGTGTTTTTAGAGTTGATTTAACTTAGAGGGGAAATTTCATTACCTTATGGATGATGTTTTATTGAGATGAGAGCTTGTTCATAATTTGAAAATCATATTTTGAGGTCATATGAAATTGATTAAGGGATCCATCCACCTTTTAGGTCCATCTTCACCCATTTAATGAGGTCACTCCACTTGAAGAAGCTAGATGTTGGTACTTTGCTTACATGGTAGGATACTACACCATGATTTGAGGCCTTAAGAAGACATTTTCAAGGGAACATTGAGATAATGAAGCAGGTCACCCTCCTTATTTGTGGGATGTTCCCCTCTCATGAGGGTTTTATGTACATGTGGAATCATTTGACTATTTTAGACTTAATCTCCTTGTTTGTGTGTATGCCAAGTCTTGTTTTGTAATTCTCATGGAATAATTTTAGGGAGAAAGAATTAATAAAGAATGAGAAGGATTTAGAATCCTCCTAAATAAGTAGAGGATCTCCTCTCATTCGAAATTGTTGTGAGTTCTAGAATATCATTTTGAATACAATTAATAGAATATATATTTTTTGAGGTTTTTGTATCAATTCTCGAAGTACTCCCTTTCTTGGTTAATTTCTTGGCACATCAAATATAGGTGTGAATATTTCAAGGCTTCTATTATCTATAAAGATCAATCCATTTGACGAGTTAATTAACTACTTGGAAGGATGGATTGTAGGGTCTATTCTATTCCATATTCCTTTTCTTGTTTTGGAAAGTAATCAATGTCTTGTCTTGTCTTTCCTTTGTTTCCTTAGCAAGGTTTTTAGGTATTTTATTCAAGACAAAATTGATCTTGTTGGTGAAGGTTTTTTCCCTTCTTGAATCCCTTCTTGTAGGGACTTGGTATTAATACATTGTCTCGATTAGATAAGGGATTGATTTTCCCTAGGGTTCCAATATCTTACTCTAATATTTAATATATGAATGACCATTTATTAGAGGCCATACTTTTTGACCCCATAATCCCTCTTTGGATAAAAAAGGCACTTGTCTTATATCCAAAAACCTACCAAAAAAAATTTTAAAAATATATTTTTTTTGTTTAGAAGAAAATATAATGATGAAAAATCAAATAAAAATATTAATTTATATTTCTTTCGTTGTCTAGTTTAAAGTTAATGGGTATTTTATTTCCTAGACAAGTTTATCATAGGGCTTATGCTTAGCTAACGATCTCTAACAAAAAGGAATAAAAATGGAACTATAGAAGGAATCTTCAAGGCAATATCTAATGTTTTTTGGGATGATTTAAGGCATTTCTCAAATCTAGAAGTTTAATTGCAACAATAAGATTCAAAGTTGGTGATTCAACCCTAAAGCTAGGTTTCGGTGCTCCAAGGTGAGTTATTACATAGACCTAGCCTCTACTCCATTTCTATATAGTTTACACAAGTTTACATTACATATATAGAGTTCAATTTGATCTATAATGTGATAATAGTTGTTTATCATTTACTTAGAGGTTTATTTGGTGAATTCCAAGTGCTAACTTTTAAAACCCTAAGGGGATTCACCATCTATATTGAAAGTTCTTTTTCAGTTAATGATTATGCATGTTTAGGAATTTTTATAAAACTTGTTTGGTTTTTATTTCATATAATATCTCTTTCCCAAGTGGAAACATCCAAGACATTTTTTTCTCTTGTGCTTAAACCTCTCTCTTGGATGGTGTTTTCATGATCTCAATCTGAAATTTCTACATTTTTATTCATAAAATATACTTATAAGGTGAAGGACAACCCTAACATTGTCCTCTCTTAGAATATAACCAAGTGGTAAAAACAATCACACATTTCACCTTTAATTTATGATGAAAGTATTCACTCTTTATTCCCTAAAGTAGCTTAAGTGGTTCTAACCTATTGGAAGTTTTACTTGTATAGTGATAGACTTAAATACAAATTTGAAATTTCTAATATTGTTTATCTTACACGTCATATTTGACACACACATATGTTATCCCTTGATTCATATACAATCATAAATCCCTAGTACACCACCTTCATATATTTCACATTATGGGATATAGTTTTTAACCTAAGTGTGTTTCTAGATCCTATTTTTCCTCCTCCTACCTTATCTTCGTAGTCAAATCTAAATTTTTTTCTACATATATCCCTCCTCTAATGAAATCATTACCTTGGAAACCCGATCAAGTATCAAATGAGTTGCTTCTCTTCACTGATTTCTACCAGAAGTACTTTGAATATAGGAAGGAAATCATGGAGGTCTTGCCCATACCAGATTGAACCTGTGCAATGACATCTCTACCATTGAAATCAGATCCCTCATGCCAAAATACTATGACCTACGAAATATTCACCCATCATGAAGATATAGATTTATAGTCATCGGGATATCGGAGAGGGAAAGCCAACAATTATTTAGTGAATTGATCAATCCATATTCTTCCCTTTCACTAAGGCAATACCCTCCTTTTTTTTATTTTCCCACCAAGCGAAAGTTGAAACACTTCTTCCTTTTCTTCTCCAATTTTCCTTTTGGAATGATATATATTGAAATATAGTATATTTGAATCAACCCTAAGATTAATTTAACTAGACTTAGCCTCCCTCCTTGAGACAACCATTTGTAGCACCAATTTGTCACCCTTTTCTTTGTCTTATCATACAACCATAACCAATCTCTAGACCTATTTCATTAGGATTTAAGTGGAAACCAAGGTGGTTTATTCATCATCAAAGGGAATATAGTTAAAATAAAATATCAACCTTACATTACCTTTCCCCTTCTTTCTCCAAACCATGAAATAAAATATAATACGTATTAAGGTTTACCTACATTCTTGTTTCCTTGCTATATTGATCCAGAGTCTCCTTGTATTTATCTTATTCTCTTTGATTCCATACTTCAAATAGGATGACATCATAAAAAAACAGAATATGTGATAACAATACAAAACTTTTCATTCTTATCATCTTAATGGAGCCTTTACTTTTGTGAGCTGAAATTATTCTTCTTAGATCTTCTGCCACTAACAAAAATAGAAAAGGCATCATTGAACATCCTAGTTTTATGCCTCTTGTTTCATGAAAAACAATGGGGGCCTAAGACATTGATTATAAGAACAAATGAGGTTGATATTATATACAGCATGATCCAATTCACCATTTGAACACTCATTCCCATTTAGATTAGGATTGACGTCAAACATGTCTAGTTGACCTTAGTAAAATATTTATCCAAATATAGTTTCATTACCATAATTGAGAGCTTATTTATGTTTATTGAGTGAAAAACTTATTGCGATGTGCCCACTACATCATGTTTTGTCTATTGTATAGAAAACCAATTTTTTCTTCTAAAATGACTTTCAAAAGAATTCCTTTGAGCATGTTTGTAACAATTTTAGTTATGATTTTGTAAACCAAGTTACATAGTGAAATAGGAATGTAGTCCTCCAATGATTCAAGATCATTTATTTTTTCGAATAGAGATAAGAATGTGGCATTTATATCTCCAAAAACTTCCAAGACCTTCTAGGTTCTTCAACAACTTCAAAAAATCATCCTCTAGAACGTCATAGAAGTACATGTAGAATTATTTTGTCCATTTATTTGAGTTAAAAAAATAAAAATAAAAATCTTAAATGTTTGGAGAACCTATTTCAATTCTACTTTAGTAACTGCATATGTTAATCCTTCATTCTTTTTTTCATCAATTAATATAGCAATGGATTATTCCACCTTGAGAATCTATGTTATATTGCATCACGAGGATTCTTGAAATGGGGATTTGAGAATCTCTATTTTATTACATCCTAGAGACTTCTACTATCCCCTAAAATGTTCTAGCCTTTGTCCCATCACTTTTATGGATCTCCTAAATTGTGGTCATGTTCTTCCTATGCTTAAATTGTGGTCATGTTCTTCCTATGCTTGGCATCATTTTGATTTTTTTTTTGTTTTTTCCTCCCTGAACAAGTCATATGACCCTACTCGTTGCATTACTTCTTCATTTGCAACAATTTTATTTTTGTCTCTTCTAATTTATTCAATTTGAACTTTTCATATTTTTTTTAAGATCGTTTTTTTTGGTCATCAGCGTTTTTTCTTCTAGGATTTTATTTTCATCAAATATCTTTAAGATTTCTTTTTGGCCCATTGTATCACTACTTTCTTTACACTTTTAGTTTTTTTTTTCTAAATTGAAACATTATAATTTATTCATTTTTTTTGTCATTTTCTTCTAGGATTTTATTTTCATCAAATCTCTTCAAGATTTCTTTTTGGCTCATTCTACCACTACTTTCTTTACCCTTTTAGTTTTTTTTTGGCTCATTCTATCACTACTTTCTTTACCCTTTTAGGTTTTTTTTTCTAAATTGAAACATTACAATTTATTCATTTCTAAGGTCAATTTTCCCCAATTCTAATATTATTATATTCCCAAAACCATCTTCCTCTAGCCATCTATGATTGAATTTTAAGGGTACAGGTGGTTTTTTATTTTCTTTGTGAATTTGTAACAAAACAGGAAAATGAACTAAATTTCCTCTATCTATGAGCCAAGATTTGATCTTGTATACTCTTTCTAAAACACTCTTTGAAAGACCTTCCCTACCACTTTTAAAGTTTCTTCGAGTTAGAACCATATATATATGTTTCACATCATAGAGTGTTATATTTTCAAGTAGATGAGTAAAGCAACCCGCTAAAGGATATTCATGTATGGGCTGTTCTCCCCAATATTCTCCTACCTTCATAGTTAGACTGAGATATCCCCCCAAAACTATGTTATCATCTTTTATCCCATATAATTATTTGAATCTTTCATATTATACTTTCTTTTTTGAAGATGGTGTAGATGGATTAATAATTGAAAACACTTTACCTAGTTATTTTGATATTATATCTGACCTAATACCTATAGGTATGAAGGACAAGTTAGAAAGAACCATAGATTCATTTAAACATGGTATAAGACCTCCAAATATTCCTTCAAAATCTTAAGATATAACAATCCATTTTTTAATATGGTTGATAGAATGGCTTCTACTTTCTTCCCTTCCCTTGTGGTTTCTTATAACAAAATGACATTAACATTGAATTTAGTAAAACATATTCTGAGAGCTATTTTTTTTATGAGCCCTCACCCTCTGACATTAAGTAACAATATGATCATGGTTTTGACAATCTTGAGGATTCCCTTGCTCTAAGGGCCACCTTGACTATAAGTGGTCTTCATGCTTAACCTCCTTGATGGATTTATTTTTACTTCAGGATATAAAAGAATTTTTTTCCTATGGACTATGATTTTTTAATTTCCTTGGCCAAGCCTCCTTCAATTCCTTCTTATTCCTTATAGGAACCTTGACTTTTGGACCTTATGTTATATATAGGGTTAAATACCTTATCAATGTACATTGAGAATACTATAGATTTCTAGGATAGAGTGACTTATGGGGAATAAGTATAAGGAGCATGGATTTCCATTTTCCTAACATTATCTATGGTTTGAGATCTTCATGGTCCCATTAGATTATATAATTACTTATGAGTGACTATCCCATTTACCTAGTCCAAAGAGCATTTAGATGAGGGCTCTAAACTATAATTTGAGGTTTTTAGAATTGATAGAATGCGATGGAAGGAATTCAACACAACTCTATCTATACCTTTTATCAATTATTTGGTTCCTTCATGGGTTGGCTCAATCTTTTATTACCATTTATCTACCTCCATAGTGTAATATTCCTTACTTTATGGCCTAAATCCTGGATATCTCCTTTTGATTTTACAGTTTTTCTCGAGATCAATTTCTTTGGTTCTACCCCTTGGTTGACCATATGATCAATTGAGTTTCTCTATTGAAACGTAACTAGGTCGGATTTTTATTTTCTCTCCATACCATTTTCAAAACTAGTTAAGAACCCTCTTTCTAAACATGATTGACCTAATGGTATTGGCAAAAACTAAATCTGATTTTCCCAATATCTAGAAAAAATGAAAATTACATTTTTTAATTTTCAATTATTTACAAAGAACATCTTTGAGGTATATTAATTCAACCAAAACATTAATTAATCTCTAATCTAATTTTAAATGGAAACCATCCTCCAACCTAATGAATATTCCTATGTTGTCTTCAAGTAGTTTTGATACCTTCTCATTCCTCATTTTCAAAGAAAAACTTAGAAATTTGACCTAAACCAATTGCATGTACATTAGTTCATTTCAAGGACTAAACCCAAGTTTCCATATTTTAACACATAAAAATGAAGAGACCCAAACCACTTCCTTGCCACTATCTTCTCCACATATCTATTTGAGATAAACTCAAAGATGAGCCATCCTCTTATTAAAGTATGATATATTGGCATGTAAGCTTACATGTATAGCCAATTTTTTTCTATCCACCATTTTAATCCTTAAGAATCATTATGTATTCTAAACCAAATCTCCATCCACTACTAGAATCACCCATTATTTACATTTTCTAATGCATCTCCCTTTACATTTGGAATTATGTTGTTTAGGTTTTTGAGGTGGCTTAGTAAAAAAACGGTTTAGCTAAACTTATCTTAACTTTTATTCCTCCCATGATAGATCATATACTTAGAAACAATTCCCTTTTTTAGTCCCTGCCTCCCGTGAGGGACTATAACAACTGCCTCGCGTTTAATGACAAGTGAACACATATTACCTGGTGCTTCCTAATGCATTAATTGGTACATTTCGTAGAAAATTTAAATTGTATGGGAAGGGACTTATTAATATACCTATTATTTTAAATTTTTACCAAAAAACAGTACATTTTCCTAATTTCAAGATTGAATTTTGGATTGGCTAAACTTATTTGGATGTTACATTATTCACTTGGTGTATGCAAATATTTTAAATTATTTTTTAAAATTAAAAATTATTTTATAAATATGCAAATATTTTAAATTATTTTTTAAAATTAAAAATTATTTTATAAAATAGATTTATACCATTGGTTAGGCCTGAGTTAAATCACTACATTCTCCAAATGTTGCAGTCGAAAAGCATGTCGAGATGATGCAACCAATACTTGTTGTTGTGTCTATTGGCATGCATTCTAGACGTTGCAGTGGCCTTCCTACTCATTACTATTTTTGTTCTCTTCATATGGAATATTTTTGTTCTCTTCATATGGAATATTGAGGTACTATGTTATTGCAAATCACAAGAGATCGGTCTTAACGTCAATCAAGTAAAGCATATATCATTTCATGTAGCTAGTGATTGTCATAACAATATAGTATATACTGTTTGATTTTGCAAGCAACTCTATCACATAGTAACATGAATTATTATGTAGTTGTTTTACCATCTACTCATAAGTTGTCTTTTTTCAGTAATTAAACTAATGAGTAGTCCATTGCTTTCAGGGTTGGTATGGCGAGGGCAGTCTTCATCCCTCAGGTTCAATTTATTGGGATTCTTCTTTAATATCAAACTTCTTCTATAGAAAATTACTATTACTCTTACACTTAGATTATTACTATTAATCTTACACTTAGATTGATAAACAAAAATGTATTGTGATTGAAAAATAATGTAGAATACCAAAAATCACTCTAGTAATTTCAAATCTCACTATGTTAAATTCAAATCTCACTTTATTTGAAAGTCTTGTGTTGAATCTAGTTAACTAAACCCTCATTATAGCTAAACTAGCGTAGTTTGTGAGGTTTGAACTCGTGACCATAAATTTTTCTTTCTTTAGTGAAAGATAAAGAGAAAGAAAATTCAAAACTATAAATTTTCACAGGGATTAACACAACTTGGTTATGCTTTCATGTTAGGTTGGAAATCTTATTCTAAGAAAATCATAGGATGGGCTAAAGAATGGGCTAAAGAAAAGTTCAATATTTTTCAAATTTTGTTCAAAAAGAATCTAAAGAAAAGATCGACACATTGAGGATAGATAATGGAGGGGAATTGACTTTCAATCAATTCCAAAATTATTGCAGAGATAATGGAATTAGAAGGAAATTTTTTATAAAATCAGACACTCCATAGAAAAATGGAGTCACATAATGAATGAATCAATCTTTGTTAGGAATGGTGAGATAAATGCTAATTTTCAAAGGTTTAAGTCCCACCTACTAGGTTGAAGCAATACATACTGCATTCTACTTAAAGAATAGATCTCCCACTGCTTATTTGGATGGAATTGTACTATATGAAGCATGGTATGGATTTAAACCAAGAATTAAACATCTTCGAGTTTGTTATTCAATGTGGCATACCTTAGTTCCTAAGGAAAAGAGAACTAAGATAGATTTACAAAGTAAAAAGTGTATATTGATTGTAGATTCTGATGAAAAGAAGGGATATTTTCTCTTATCAAAAGGAAAATTTATTGTAAGTTGAGATGTCATCTTCAATGAAACAAAGAGAAAAAGTGTTTAAGATATTGAATTCCTTCTGGAAAACTTGTAAAAACAAGTCGATAAGGAGAAAAACCAAATGAAAAATCAACCAAGTAAACAATGTTGGTTTGAAATAGATTGGACTTCATAAAAAAATGAAAATTATTCATCAATTTTGTCAGATTTTTCTTTGAAAACTTGGTTTGAATCTTCATCAAATAATTCGTGTGATAATGAAACTCCACCTCAAGATACTTCAAAGGAAAGAAGAGTTTGTATTTTTATCAATCCTATGTTTAATAATATTGATAATTCAAATCCCCAATATAGTCAACATCAATTTCCTAAATAATATATTCAACTTTTGAAGGATGTCACGCCTAATGAACAAAACAAAATTGGAACCAAAAGTTCAACTAGGGAAGAAGAAATTTTTTCCTTAGTAACAAATTGTTTTATTGAACCCTCAACTTTCAAAGAGCCAGTAAAACATGCCGAATGGAAAAAAGAAATGATTGATGAATATTAATCAGTAATGGAAAATAATACCTGGAAACTTTTGTATTGTCCTAAATATGTTAAACCCATCATATGAAAATGGGTTAACAAAATCAAGTATAAGCCAGATGGAATGATAGACAAATACAAAGAAAGACTTGTAGCCAAAGGTTTTTCACAACAAGAAGGGATTGACTATGAAGAAACATTTTCACTTACCATAAAGTGGAACACAATCAGGATGGTAATTTCTTTGTCGGCTCAAAAAGGATGGAAAGTACATTAGATGGATGTTAATAGTGCCTTCTTCAATGGATATTTGAAAGAAGAATTCTATATGATTCAACCTCATGGTTTTGAGCTCAAAGGGAAAGAACAAAGAGTTTGTAAGTTTATCGGGGAATTATATGGATTAAAACCAGATCCTAAAGCTTGGTATGCCAAAATGGATGATTACCTTCGCAGAGTTGGATTTAAGAAAATTGAATCTGATAACATCTTATGTATGCATCTACAAGGTGACAATATGGTGATTTTAGTAATTTATGTGGATGAATTGATCATTATTGGAAACAATTATTATTATATTTTATAAGTAAAGAAAGAATTACAAGTTGTATTCAAGATGACAGATCTGGGATTACTTCACTATTATCTTGGAGTTGAACTATTACAACATCCAAACACCATTTTCATTAGTCAATGCAATTATGCATTTGAACTACTGAAAATATTTGGCATGACATATTGCAAGTTCGTTCTCATGCCAATAGAGCAACACTTAAAAATTAAAAAATCTGAAGGGGGGGGATTGGTAAACCAACACTAAAACACTTAAAACTTTAAAAATATGAAGGGGGGGGATTGGTAAACCAACACTACTTACATGTAGTTTATTGGTAGCTTGATCTATTTGTAAGCCACTTGTCCTGATTTATCATATGCAATTAGTATTATTTTGAGATTTATGCAGGAACCAACGGAAATCCACTGGAATGCAACTAAAAGAGTTCTTAAATATATTGAAGGTACGAAATATTATGTTCTTTTATATGAAAATAATAAGAATTTCGTACTTGTTGGATATTCAAATCTGTATTTTGTTGGAAATGTTGATGACATGGAATCAACATCAAGATATTTTATCAATATGGGATCATCAACAATTTCTTGGAGTTGCAAGAAGCATACTACAGTAGCAAATTCTTCATCAGAAGAAGAATATATTTTAGCATGGGAAGCAACATGTGAGATTTTCTAGTTACACAAAATTTTACAGGACTTATGAATTTCTCAAACAGAAGCTAATTCATTGTAGATTGACAGTCAATCGTCCATAAAAATTACTAAAAATACAGTTTTCCATTCCAAAACAAAGCATGTCGACACAAAGTATCATTAAATTATGAAACTCATCACAAAGGGCGACATCAAACTGATATATTGTCCTTCAAAAGATTGAATCTCAGATATTTTGACGAAACCGCTTAGCAAGATCAAATTTACTAAGTTCATAGGAGAACTTGGTATTTGTTCTAGTGTAATTTTTTATCAAAGGGGGGAATGTTAGATATTATGATCCTAAAATAACTTGGTCTAATATTATTTTATTATACTTAATATTTTATAGAATCAATATTCTTAGAATATATAATAAGTCTAGAAAAGAGTTGTTTCTTAGAATCAATAAATTAGGAAATTCTTAGAGACTTCATTTATTGTACATGGACACTTGTCAAACTCACTTGATTATATGATAAGATGTTCATAACAAAATTAGTTTAGGTAATTTGTAAGATGATATTATTTAAATATCTCTTATCCTCATGCAAGTGTAAATGTTGAGATTGTAATCTCTTGCATGATTGATGTAATTTATTTTCCTTAATTAATCAAATTTGGGTGTCCGAGAACACTTCTACCATCAAAGGTCCAGTTGTTATGTGAGAAATTCTTGAGCCACCCTAATATTGTGATGTTTCCCATCCCATGACCACTTTTTGAGGATTAGAGTCCCCTGCTGCACTTGAACGAGTTAACCTAGTGGTCAAACACTAGGATTTTCTACACATGTAGTGGTTGTGGTTTGCAATTGCACCTTGGTCACATTTTGTGTGGCTATTGGGAAATATCAACAACTATTTTAGGATATGACCCTTTTACCCCTCATTATAATTGATCTTTCACACCTTCACTAGTTCCTATTTTGGTGGGTTCATGCCCCATTGTTGAGTGTTATTGGAAGGCCCAGTGACATTGAGAAGAAGGTCGATAGGTTGATAAGACATGTGCTCTTTGTTTTGTTATTCCCCTGTGTGGATAATATCCCATCGTACCCAAAAAATATTTTACTTTAAAATCGGTCTATGCATGTTATATCAATTCATTACTAACCATATTTGACATATGTCATCCAATGTGTTAGGTACCATATGTGGCCATACCCTTTCATCCTTATTTCCCACTCTTCTCCATTTCTTCTCACATTGGTGAATGTGAGTCATTGGGTCGAACCCAGGTTTAAATGTTGGGATGTCGACTCTCACTAATAGCTTATTTCCACCAAATCATTTGATAAAGTATAATGTAGCAGTATTCCATGTTTGTATGTTGGGGGCATGAGTTTCCCACCATCGGGTAGCTTGACCAGTGAAGGATTCCACTAGGATAGATACCCTCCCCACTTCTCCGATTGACTTTGATACTTCATCAACATGGACATTCAAGAAATTTATTTCACTAAACTGCAGGGGGGTATTTGTAACATCCAGTTCCATTGATCACATTTCATACCACTGATTTATTCTTTGAGGATACTTGCGAGCAAGTGATCTGGTTAAAACACGGTACATTATGATTATTTGTTTTGGTTTATGAGTTTGTGCTACAATTGAGTATTAAGATTTGATATGTTATTAATATTGATATATAATATTGACAGTATTATGATGAGTTTCTTGAGTGTGCAGGAAACGTGACATGATGAGGATGTTGAAGGCATTGACAGACTTCCTTGGAATCTAGATTGAGTCAGGGAGTGGACTATTGAATTTGATTATGAGTACTTGTTTTATGATACATGTATTATGATGATGATTTCAGTAATGGATTTCATGTATATGTGTTATTAATATTATCTTTGTCAGTGGATGCAGGCATGATGATGCTTGCTAATCTGACTCACACATGGAGTAAAGGGGTTATACACAGATATCAGAAAGATCGCAGAGAAGTGTGGAAGCATCCCTGTCATAGCCTACTATCAATCCCATCGTGACATGAAATGAAGTTTAACGACTACCTTGTTCCAAAGAGGTTCACAATGTCAAGAGGGCAGACTGAGACAGTCGTTCACGAGAATTTTTAGGGGCATGTAATAAGGAGGATTCCTTATTCCTCAGTAAGTCCTTAGTATCACACAAGTTATACAAGTGGAGTATTGACTCCAAGAATCGGGAAAATTCCAAACTAAGTCAAATGAAGAGTGGCACTCTTAGAGCACGTAGGTGCATCTTGAAGTGAACTTTGCATGAATAAATTAATGAGTTAATAAAAATATAGAATACCTTAGAGAATAAAAAAATTACTTAAAACTATTAGAAAAGAGAATATGAATTTATATAAGTTTATATTAAATTATGGACGGGAACATAATAAAAACCAAAGTCTAAATGTTTATGCCTAAACAAGTTGTAGAAATTTGTTAAGGGAAATTTGGACTAATAAAAACTAGTAAAGGGAGAATAATAATAAACATTTAAAATACATGTGCATTATGTGTGCATGAAATTAATGAAAGAAATTTTTAAATAAAAGGAATTAATTCATGAGAGAATGGGTTGTCAACATAGATTTATAATCCTAAGTCAATATAGAATTCAAATCTTAACTAAGAGAAAAATCCTAATCAAACTCCAACTATAAATTAGTTAGGAGACACAATAAAAGAGAAATTACGGAACTAAGGGACAACTAGGAGAAAATATAGGAACTAATTGAGGAGGTGAGGAAAATTTTAAATTTATTTAAATTAAAAAGAAATAAAAAATCTGCAACTTGGGGAAAGTGTGACATGTGTTGGGGGTGAATAATCTCTTAGTTAATTATCAAAAAATTCTTAATTATGCATGAAATTACAAACCAAGGTGAAAATTATTATAAAAGGAATGGAGGGGTAGGAGGAAAGACACCCTATCATTGGATGACTAAAATGTTTTCAAAAAATTTCATGACTAGTTTACTTGTGTGAGTTGAGCTACAAGTTTTGTGTAAGAGGTGGAATCCTCTCCTTGCGAGGGCAATCTTAAGCTAGATAGATTTTAAATTCTATGTGTAGTCCCTTTGCAACTCGGAGGGATAAGGGGGAAGAAGAGTACCCCTAGCGTTGGTTGGGAGGTACCAGTGAATTCGATTGATTAGCAGGAAAAAGGAAGGGACGTAGCACTAGTGTTCGAGGAACAACCTCATACATCAACAACCCACTGGTCATAGTATTGAATGTTTTTGTATTTTATTTTGTGTTAAATATAATTTTTTGTATACCAAAGGCGTATGGAAGAACATTTGAACTATTGATATAACATTCTATGTTTTAATGTATATGCTACAGTCTTACTATTGATGAGAAGCATATCGCTCTCAAATTTTATTCGATTTCATGGATAATTTTTAGTATTATGTGAGTAATTATTTACCTAAATGCGATTGATTTCTATTTTATTTCTTTGCCATCAATTTCCAAATTTCTTTGCCATCAATTTCCAAAGTTTTTATTTTATTTTATTTTTTATGTTTTATCTTCCCTATCTTGGTTATCTCTTCTTGCTACAGCTTGTCATTCCTAAAATTATATCTCTGGTTGATTTTTTGTCTTAATCTAATTGAATGTTAGTTGATCTTACTTGGTTGTTCCATTTCCTCGAATACTCATGTAATTGTTGGAGATAATTCACACACACCTATGAACTATTTTTCCTAAGGTTTTCCCTATGTTTACTAGTCATTATTCAGTCTCCTGTAGTCTAGGGAGAATATTCCTCTAGGAGAATATTCTCTTCATTTCGCACTTCAGTTTAATCAGTTGAGCAGAGTCTAAATGCCACATTGGTATCATCACCATGTAGCATTGGTATCATCACCAGCTAATGCACATTGGAAGGTATGTTTGGAAAATAGGATGAGATGTGGGGACACATGCTCGAGGTGGAATTGCTCACTTTGGATCCAAAAACCTTTGAAAATATCCAAGATTTATTTACCAAATATAAGGATTTGTTTCTATAACTCAAGGCTTGCGGGGTTGATAAATATAATAAGGAGGAGAAACAAATGGTTCTCACCATTCTCTGCAAAATTGGTTTAGAATAATCAGTGTTTGTATCCACATTTCATTCAGTTAGGCTCGCCTCTGGAGCCACCTAGAAAATTCCCTCTCTTGAGGTCTTTATTGACTCTCTAACACAAGAGAAGAACAAGATTATCAACATGGGAAAAATCAAAGGCCCAAAGGTGCATGCACTTGATGTGCAATATGGTAGCAGTCATCCAAATCAGAAATCTAAATACAAATAAAAAATTAAAGAACATGCAAATCCAAAGAAGGAAGGGTACTCAAAACCCTTCAACGAGGCATCTGGATCCAAAGGTGGAAAGGGAAGAAAAAGGAAAAAATGCACTTACTTCCATAAAGTATTCCATCCAGAATCCACATGTATGAAGAAACAAATAGATCAAATGGCCCAAATAATTCAACAAAACAACCTTGGATATCGCATCCCCAAGGGTTCCAAGAAGAAGAAGACAAAAGATCAAAATCCCAAGAAAGGTAATTCTAGCCATGCTTTGATTTCCATCAACTCCTCTCCCGATGCTTGGATTGTACATTCAACATCATCACACCACATGGAATCTAGAAAAGAAGTCTAATATTCATTGGATGCATGCAAAGGTCCTTCTATTCTGATGGGTGACAACTTTCTGGTAGAGGTCACAAGAAAAAGAAGAATTGAACTCACAAACCGAAGCTTCAAGAATGTGCTACACGTTCCCAAACTTTCTATCAATCTTCTCTCCATGTATCAGATGAAAAACTATGGCACCAGAAAGAGAGTTGTATCCAAGGTTGCTACCGGTGAGGTAAATCATCAATCCAGACTCTACACATTTTCTGAATTTATTGAACCAGATTCTACATTACTTCTTAGCCATGTTGATGAAAGAAGTAGGATATGGCATGAAAGGTTTGGGCATTTAAATATCAGATATATCCAACATCTTAGCAAGTAGGGAATGGTTGATGGCCTACCTGAAATCCACTTCTCCAAAGGAATTTG
>CBVK0100145340.1:0-18313 GCA_900067695.1 Picea abies | reverse complement strand
AGTGATTCAGGAAATGGAAGATCAAATGTGAACCATAAGGAAAATGATTAAAGAAGCACAGGACTAACAAAAGAGTTATGCAGATTCACATTGTATTGATCATAGTTATGATATTGGTGATGTTTTTGTGAGTGAAACTACATAAGAGTTCGATTAAGTTTGGAAAGGGTGATAAACTCTCTCCAAAGTTTGTGGGGCATTTTTAAGTTGTAGAAAATAAAGGACCCATGGCTACCGACTAACCTTAATTGATTCTTTGAGGCATAGGCACGATATGTTTCATGTTTCTGTTTTACGTCATTATATTTCAGATCTGTCACATGTTGTTGACATGATTTCATTGCAGGTATCATAAGAGGTTTCTCTCATAGTGGAGACAATCCACATGCTAGACCATTTCACTCAACAACTACGATGTCGATTGGTTGATCAGGTCAAGCTCCAGTGGTACAGTTATAGTCCACATTCTACTACTTGGGGGGAAGCATATGAGATGCTTTATTAGTTTCCTTATTTATTATGATAGTTTGATTATAGATTAGTGGCAGCTATTTATTTCTTTCATTGTTAGATTGTACAAACTTTGAGATGAATTTTAAAACAAGAGGGGGGTGTATGTAACATTCAGTTCCACTGATCACATCTCATACCACTGATTTATTCTTTGAGGACACTTGCAACCAAGTGATTCGGTTAAAACATGGTACATTATGATTATCTTTTTTGATTTATGAGTTTATGCTATGTTTGAGTATTAAATTTGATATGTTATTAATATTGATGTATGTCATTGACATGTATTAGCATTGACATGTATTATGATGAGTTTCTTGAGCTCGCAAGAAACATGACATGATGAGGATGTTGAAGGCATCAACAAACTTCCTTGGACTCGAGATTGAGTCAGGGAGTGGACTATTGACTTCAATTATGAGTACCTGTTTTATGACACATGTATTATGATAATTATTTCAGTTATGGATTTCATGTATATGATTTATTAATAATATATTTTTCAGTGGATGCGGGCATGGTGATGCTTGTTAATCTGACTCACATATGGAGTAAAGGGGCCATACACAGGTATCAGAGGGATAAGAAAGAGGTGTGGTAGAATATTTGTCATAGCCTACTAGCTCTCTCATTGTGACCTGAACTAAATATTAACGACTCCCTTGTTCTAGAGAGGTTCATGATTCTATGAGGACACGCAATAAGGAAGATTCATAATTCCTCAGTAATCCATTAGTCTCACAAAAGGTCGACAAGTGGAGAATTAACTCCAAGCGTCGACAACTTCCAAACTAAGTCAAATGGTGAGTGGTGCCCTTGGAGCACATAGGTGCATCTTGAATGGCATGCTGCATGAATAAATGAATGAGTTAATAAAAATCTAGAAGACCTTAAAGAATAAAAAAATTACTTAGAATTGATAGAAAAGAGAATATAAATTTATATAAGTTTATATTAAATTATGAACGAGAACATAATAAAAACCAAAGTCTAAATGTTTATGCCTAATCAAGTTATAGAAATGAGTTAAGGTAAATTTGGACTAATATCTAAAGAAATTATTCTAGGGAAGTGTATGAAATGTTTGGTTGTCATCCCATGTTTCCATTTGGCTTATCTTAGTCGATATTTTTGAAGAACTTCATTGCTTCCCACATTAATTTTTCTTCTTGTTCAAGGTCGGGATATGTGTTTCAATATCCCCTTTTTCAAACTGACGGATATGGATAAGTGTATTTACCCACATCATATCTTATTATAACCTACATATTTTATGAATTCAATAGTTCTTGTTTAGGCATTGTGTGCAAGAGGTTCACATTTATTTTTCTCATCACTTTCTCCAATACAATTGGGTAGTCTTCGAGTGAGTGATCACCCAATCCACATATGTTATAGGACTTGAGGTCAGTTCTTCCTTTTATAGAGAATTCAAGACTTATGTCGTCCTCTTTCCAACAATTAAAGAAATAGAAGTGGCCATGACCACGTCCTAGACTTGTTTTTACATGTCGTCATGTGTATCCTCCTCTTCCTTGATAACCCCTATGACCATGACCTATGTATCCATTTCCACCTCCTTGGTCGACATTATGGTTGGTCGTTTGCATGTTGTATACATAATGGATATTTGTTTTCCCATTTAACCAATATTATTGTGTAAAATGATTATTCTCCTCATAGATATGACACCATTTTGGTCAGGCATTTCTTAGATTGTGTTGGCAGTCCCTAGTTGCGTTATTTTTCATACTTTGGCAGATATTGGAGACATTTTCTATTTGTATCCATCAAACAGTTGGATCTAATGCATCATTTAATTTTCAATAGTCCTTCGTGTTCCCTTCACTAGAGAAAATGGTGTACCAGAGTTCATTCTGTGTGATGGAATTTTTTTTTATAGACTGTTGCAATAATTTGATTTTTTCCTTTAGTCTTTTCTCTATTGTTGATGAGATCGATTATCCTTAATCGTCTATATCTATATGATGAGATTTTTTCAATGCATCCTCACATGTTTGAATGTTGTACATTCGTAGAGGAGCTCGGATTTTTGTAGAAGTCATATTATGTGCCATTGTACAATGAGTCTTTCTTTTATGATGTAAATAATTTGACATAATAAGTCTTTGAATATTTTGTCATATGTAAATAATTTGACATAATAAGTCTTTGAATATTTTGTCATATTCTCAAACTTTTTCACCCTGACTTTGTTTGATTTCTTTCATCTTTTTTCTAGTCAGATGATTGATCTCTTGTGTCTTGAAGAATTTGAGGAATTTTTTCTTTATCTCCACCTTTGATCTTGTTTGATTCTCTATAAAATTCATGAACCAAGTTTGGGCCCTGGCTTGAAGAGTGGCATCGAATTGTGCCATCTTTTTATCTTCATCGGTGATGTCGACTACATCCCAAAATTTATCAAAAACGAACCAACGTCATTTGGTATCTTTGTCTCCTTCATATATGGGAACGTGATTGGGGCCCATTGTGGATTTATTGGGGTTTTTAGAAACTAGGAATATTGCAAGATTTTGATCTTTCTTAGTTCTTATAAGAGTCGACTAGGAATTCAATATGATCTTTCTTTGGGGAGTCTAACTCTAAGTGTTCGATTCAACTAATATGATATGTTGTTGGCCTTAATTCGAACCATATTCCAATGCTAATTGCACTTGTTCGCTTATTGGGATTGTGTCATCTTTTTTACAACCCTTGTCTATATACTCTTTGAATCATCTTCTATCAGTTTGTGTCGATCCATTTTCATTTTCTGACGATTTGGAATATTCAATAAGTAAGTTTGGTAGGGGTACAAATTTCATGAGATATAATATATGAAGCAATTTGTCCTCTAGTTTATTTCGATTAGTTTCTTGTGATTCAATCAGAAGTGTGTCTCTTATGTGACCATTTCTATCTGTTTGGCACCATACTTCCAGAGATTAAGTATCAGGATGAAGTCTTTGGCAAAGATATTTTTTGATACACGGGTTGGGGCTTCTTGTGGGATAATGTCAAATCATGGGTCACGAATCATAAATTTTTATATTGTCGACTATGTTAATTTAGTTTTAGGTGCCATTGGCTGCCTCACTCAACTGAAAACTTCCATTCCTCCCAACAACCATCAGAATGTACTCTATTGCAACTCCAGTGAACTGTCTCACTTGGGGGATCTTACGATTCAAACTTATGGGATCCCTCTCATTTTGAGTCTCTTCTCACCTCTTTTGTTTTTTATACTTCTCTAGTCTCTGGATGATGAATCAGGGTTTGTAGATTTGCATTCGTCATGCAGTCTTCCCTCTTGAATGTATTTCTTCACTAGTTTCAGTCATCTTCCTATGGACTTCAGACATTATATTTTTTTATGTGGTCAACTCGAATTATATCATTTCATGGATGATACATTCCCCCATCATCAGGATGTCTTATTCAAAGTCAACAATGTTAAACATTCACGTTGTTCTCATTTCTTTAGGAAGTAATACCATGCTTTGTGTGTGTCTCTGTAATTGGATTCTAAAACTTCTTCCCATTCTTCCTACTTTTATTTACAATTTGAATTTGGTGGAGTATTTCCCAAGAGGGTGTGCTAATCAACAATGTCTTTGACTCCTTTTTATAGAAAAAAATTGGGCAGTAGAGAGGGAATAATGCAAAGAAAATCATTGTGCAAGTCAGTTTAAAAATTTTCTTTTATAGTTTTGACTGACGATCTATCCTCGATTGCTTGTTCTTCAATGTAGTCACAGATGATTCTTTCAAACCACTTGTTCAAATTCGTTCTTCCTACATTTTTATTTTGAGAATTAAATTTTCATACGAAGTGACTTTGCACATTAGGTGATTGATTAAGATATTCAATTAATTCCTTTGGAATGGTTTCTAGGAATCGTTCATGCACTTATGTGAAGAACTGTGTGTGGAATTCTACTAACATCATTTGGTTCCTCCTTGCATAATTTTTGACATAATTATTGATTTTCCACTCCCACCATTCACATATGTCTTCCAACCTTAACATCTATGTGATTCTGAGTATTTATGCCCCTCAACACCTAGTAGAGGAAAAGGACCATTTAACCAAATCCCTCTTATCCAACGACTACCCTCTCCCTCAAATTAATTGATCCTTTGGCTCAGCCAACAATCCAAAACCAAAAACCGTTAAGCCTTCCTCTCAGCCTCAGGCTCTCCTTTCTCTTCCTTAAATCCAAGGCACCATTGATCACATTGCAAAATTTTTATCTAAGAAGAATATCAAAAATTTGTTCAAACCCCACAAACCCCTTAAACAACTTCTTAGAATAGAAAAAGATAAATCAGACCCAATGTTGGGCTTAGGTGTTTACCAGGTTTCTTTCCCCTACAGTAAATCTTACATAGGAAAAACTAGAAGAACCTTCAAATACAGACTTAAAGAGCATATAGCTGACACTATCCATAACCGAACTTCCAAATCAGCGATTGTTGAACACCCATCTAAATCAAAGCATCTTATCTTCTTTAACCAAACTAAAATTTTATCCCCAACCCATCATTACTCCACTCGACTCATTCGGGAAGACCTGGAAATTGAAAAACATCCCAACAAATTTAACCGTTAATATGGCTACAAACTTAGCCACTTTTTGAAACCCATCCTTCATCACCTTGACCAATAGACTTCTCTAAGGTCTCCCTCCTGCCCCTCATCCCCCCAATATCCTTTTATCCTTCTACACCTCTCTTAGCTTTCTTTACCTCTGGTTCCTAAACCCCCCCACCCCACTTTTTCTCTCCCTAACCACTTATTTTAACCACTTCCCAGTCTTCTTTCTTATTTTATTTCATTTTAACCATTCTCTATCTCATCATTTTCTTCTCTCTGTTGCCTTATTTTTCATTTTCCTTTGTCTATGCTCTCTCTCTTCTCATCTATCTCCTTCCCCTCTTCCATTATTATCTTTCTCATTAATATCTCCCTAATAACTATACTTTTAACCCCCCCCCCATATTTTGTTTCACATTTTCACCTCCTACCCCCATTTTCTTCCGCTCCTCCTATTCTTTGTTTCATCACTAACTTTTTTTATCCTTTTTAATCCATTTTAATAATTTATCTTTTTACTCTTGTTATATTCTTTACCTTTGTTACATTTTCACCTAGTCTCCCTTTAATTATATTATATCCTTATCTAACTTCTCCTTACACCCATCTCTATTATACTATTTTTCCCTAATTTATTATTTTTTCTCCCCTTATCATTGTCAAACTCACTTCCCTCCTTATTCTAATATTTTATTTCCTTAATTTAAGATTCTTTCTCTCCTCGTTATTTACTCCTTAACCCCCTTTTTACTTTCCTCTTACCCCCTTTCTATTATAATATTTTTCTCCCCTCGTCACTTTCAAACAAACTCCCTTTCCTCTTTATTCTAATATAATATTTTATTTCTCGAATATAATATGTTCTCTCCCCATCATTTTTTAAAACATTTCCTCATTAACTCTTTAATTCATTTTTTAACATCAATTATTTCTAATTTAATTATTTATCACTAAGTTCATAATTTTAAATGTTATTTTTCTCTATTGTTAACCACATTGTTAACCTTTTACCAACGTCTATATTCTTTTTGTCAATGGCTATCTATGATTCTCCTATAAAATCCATCACTCTTTTAGAACTTTCCATATTTCTATGTCTTTGATGATGGGTGGAGTGTCCACTCAAAATGTTGGATATTTCATAAAACTCCACACACATTTTTGATCTAGAATCCCTTCACTCATCTATGTGATTTTTACTTTACATGCTCGAGTTTAGAACTATCGACAATGGAACCATTGTTTTAGGCTAAGAGAAAGTACAAGAGTGTTACCAGTAGTTCTTTACACAAAGAAAAATATATGTTATAGCACTATACACACACACAAACACATACACACACATAGACATACATGGAAGCAAACACAAAGTAGTGGGAGAACCAACAATATTCACTTTATTATATACAAGAACAACCAACCTTTCTTTGTTACATATTCACGTATATGTACTTGTTGGGATAATTAATTGGTGTAATAAAGTCCCACATAAATGTCAACCAAGTTTGTAAATGGATAAACTGCAAGCAAAGTGTGTGTAGGAAAATAACAGAAGTGTATCCTAACTTTTCTTTCAAGGAGCAAGAGAACTAGTTAACCTACTAATCATGCATGAACGTAAGAAAAGAAACCACTACTCCACACAAATAATCAGTAACCAAGCTAATGAATCAACTACTTAAACTCTATTCTATGTATAGAAAGAAATCATCTATTTAGCAATGCGGGAAAGGAATGAGAAACATAATAGCAATTACTAAGGAAGATGCCTATATCAGTCAACAGTATGGATCCATTCAAGTCTCCATGTAATATTGTTACTAACCTAGAATAAGACTAATCATCTTGAGAGTAATTCCTAATGACTAATCCTATTCTTAACCTAAAATGCTTACTTCACAACAAGAGGGACAGACTTCAAGGTGCTACTGCATTCTTAACCACAGACATCAAATCAGTATGCAGGGGAATGACTCTAAAAGAGTCTTTCCACAAATATTGACACTTCAATTAGTGGATGAAGCAACAAAATAAAAATATTTTGTAAATAAAACTTACATCTATTGATAAGGAATGTGAACACATAGTTTGCACTCTATTAAAACTAACTCGAATGTAAACACACAACATGTACTTCTATTAAAACTAAACTCTTGTCCCCTGAAATGTCATCTCTTTGTTGCTACAATAACTCTAGAGGTCACACCACACTCAACAATAAAATAACTCAAATCCCAGAGATAAAATCACATTAATACTTATGCCCTTAATACCACAAACTTTGAATATAGCAACTAAATCCTCTACAGATACATTCCATTTTTTCAATAGTCAAAGAGTATTTAAAGCTTCTTAAGATGTGACCAGGTCATCACAAAACTTCTATATATACTTAATATTAATTATTCTTATCTTAGGATAAGAAATGAAGTAGCTTCTCTTAAGCAGATGAAGTTACAGTGTAATCATGCATCTCATTCCAAATCTTAGAATTTGCTCATAAACCAGTATTCATTAATCCAGAGTCAACACTTTATCTATTTCATTACAACTCCATGTTGTCACACACATAGTAGATGATTTAAAGATCTTCATTCAATTTGTTCATTGAATCAGGTGAGCTCTTAGCTTATTCATCAAGTGTGTGAAGCATTTATATTAGATATTCGTGGTCAAGAAAGCTGCCAATAAATTCTAGAACGTTTTTAATCCTCAAGCTTCTAAAAAAAGAGATATTCTTTGGTGAAATGAAAACATGTAATCATTCATTCACAAGTTTATATGTCCATATGGAAACCATTCCATTGTACTAAGGGAGTTTGGTTTACAACTTATGAGAAATCCCCAATGGGTAAAGAATGCACAAAACTCAAATAAAACCTATGGTTTAAAGATCTCTCCACACAAACCCATTCAGAAACGCAACTACAGCAAAGTAAAGTATGAATAGTATACAAATAACTCAACTTACCAGGGGAGGTGGGCCCATGCCTTCCTAACTAGTGAGAAAAAAAGATTCAATAACTCACCAAGTTATAAACAGGAATAAGTCGAAAATATGATTAATATCAAACATAGATCCCTAATCTGCTCACAGCATATCTATCACAATATCAAAAACAATAAATAAGTAACACAATCTCTTATTATATTTAGCAAAGGGGTATTTACAGATTAGTTTTTACACAAAGTGAATCCCTCTATATATATAAAGTTTTGAGTATATCGGATTACATTACTTTCCCCTGTGCTCGTGAACTCAGGGGAAAATGACTTAACAAAACTAAAATATATTACTTACCATGATTTCCTCTATCTTAGGAAATCGTTCTAACCATCTTAGATATCGTTCTTGTTTTGAGTTTAGACCCCAATCTGGTGTTGCGCTAGAATATTTTCTCATGGATTTTGATATTTCATGTAATAGATGAATGTTGGGCACAAGGGAAACAGTCAAAACCCATCATAGTATCCATAAGATAAATATCCATGTCGCCAAATCCATCTTGGGCACGTGAAACTAGGATAAGACACAATCTTGGGTACCATAATGCTTGCGCAGGTACTGAAAGGCCAAGAATAGTGTAGGAACAGTTCTTACATTGAAAAGGTAAGTGTCCTTTAATCATTGGTAAACTATAGCCCAAAGATCCTAATTAATTTATCAAAAACTTCAAAAAATATCAAAATAAACAACTTTTACCTCATGTTACAATCAGGATCTTTAGGCAGGCAAAAGGGTAGTAATAGGAGACTATAAGTTGGATTTCAATGCCTAGGTGGGGAATAAATGGCCAAAAGAGGTGTATGGTGAGTGACAAAATGGGATCTCAACAGCACTTGTGATTGTAGTTACCTATCAATCACAACTTCTTCACTACTTTGGTCAGTTGATTCGAGTTGTCTATTCGACCAACTCCTATACTTAGCTTATGTAGTCAACTTATTTGGTCGACTGGGGGGTCTAGTCAGCAGGGATGACTAGCCGCTACAACATAATAAATGACCATTTTTTGAGTGAAATGCAATTATATAATGTTAGTTGCATTCACATAAAATTACTTTCTTATAACTTACAATTCTGTGCATCTTAGAATAGTATTTGATTGAAGTTGTGTAATTCTATATAAATTCTAGAGCCTCATCAATACAAACTAAGCCATCCTTTTTTATCTATTTTAATTTATGGGATTTCATGGTTATATACTATCTTTCTTCATATCATCTACAATAATTTTCTTTCTTTATCTTTGGTTCATTTTTGTGGCTCACTATGGCATATTAAGGTTAGCTTCAAGATTTCAAATATTTTTTACCCATTCTGGCTCTTCATAAATTAATTGAAAGTGAGATATTCTTCAATAGTCTTCGAGAATTTTGACCATTTTTCCTTATTCATTTTTCATTTTCAAAATCATAATGACCATCTTTTTATGATTTGCATATTGGTGATTTTTTTATGTTTTCATCCCATTTATCTAGCCACACCATTTTTCCCTTTGTCCTATCTTCTTAAAAGCAATTTTCTCATTTTTATTTCTAGATCCTTGATCTTTCATTTCTCCTCTTCTATGAAAATTTGTACTACATTCTTCTCAAATAAATATTTATTTATTTTTCAAATTCCTTTTAACTCCTTATCCAATATTTTATGTATTTTCATTGCCCAAGTTAAACTACCTCGTTTAACTTCCTCACATAAGTTGCAAATTGGAAAATTAATGTCTTCCCTAACTCGGAATCAAACTTAATCCACTATGTTTTAACCAATTCTTGAAACTCTTGTTCCTCCAACCAACTTGGATTAAATTTTAAATCCATAGCAAGTTTTTTGTTTTATTTATCCAATTTAATTAGTATGAGAGAATAATTAGATCCCCCTACTTCTACCTATCTCCTTATTTTATCTATTTACGACATAAGACTTTTAGACACCGGGAAATTTTCCAATCTCTTTGACACCCCCATCCTTACATATTTTTGTGTTCCTCCAATTGGACACAAGTTTATCCAATTGGTTCGATATCCTTAAGCTCAGTGCCCTCCATCTTGTGCTTAAAGAATTCTGCTAGAATGTCCATATGAGCTACCTCTCCCCACACTTAATATTTATTTAGTGTATAATTTAAATATCCTCTAATGATAAACCTCTCCTCAAGTGCACATTCCAAAGAGAAAAAACCTTCACCAAAAGTTTGTCTCTCTTCATATGGCCTATAACAATTAATTATTGTGATTCCCTATTCCATATCCTTGAACGAGAACTTTGTCCATATACTTGAAGAAAAAAGGGAATGATTAAGTAATGAAATAGATTTCTTTCAACTTGTAATTACATGTTAGAGTTACTTACTACATATAGGGATAATAACTCCCAGTGTTTGTGAATTTTTCCAATTACCCATATGTGATGCCCCAAATTATTATTAGTATTATTATTTAATTAAATAGTAACAAGGAGGTATAATCATTATCCTAAAAGGATCATCTCAATATTATTATTAAATAATAATAATAATAATAATAATAATCTGAAGGGAATTATTTCCACTTTATTATTATTAAAGGAATAAATACATAAGTAAATAATAATAATAAAGTATAAAAAATACTTAAAAATGAATAATCAAGATAATGGTAAAATAAGTAACGACAATATATGAGAAAAAACACTAAAAAATATAATAAACAAATTAGTTCTAAGATTCCATATACAGAGGGAAACAAAGAGAAAAGGGGCATCTATATCTTTGGCACATCTCTCTCTTTTGGGCTAAATCTATAGAGAGGATAAGGTTAAGAATTCATTGGTTGAGTAGTGGATTGAGGGATCAGGGGTGACTTGCTACTAATTAAAGTAGTCAGGTATATTGTTGGGTGGAGATTTGTCCCCCACATTTTGTTGTAGTTGTCAAGTCAATGATCGAGGTATGGCTACTTTCCTCAATTCACCAGGTTACATGTAAGATGGTTTTTTCTCCACATGTAAGTTCAATACCTCTCACTGCTCCTCTCAATAAGAATTTTAATGCTTAAAAATGGTTATTGGATTAATTACAATAATTGTGTATTCCCTTTAGTAGATATGATTATTACATGCGTAAATGTTTGTTTGTATTTCCTTTAGTGGTATGGGCCATTGCACCCTATAAAATTTCAACCCTCACCCATAGTCTCTTGAACATGAATTACATTTGGCCTATGAATCTCCATAATCTTCATGGCCTAGGGAAATTATATTGGAGAAATCACTAAAACCTCTCATATTTGTGGATAGAATAATATTATTAACCCCACTAAAGGGGTTTGTCCCTCTCTAAGGACCCCTATTATGGAGTTATATATCCCTTGATAAATATATTTCAAATATTTATCCTATGCATGATGTAGTAGACATTTTCTCCCTTTATATTGTGGTTGTATATCCTTTACAATGTCCATTCCCAAGCCCTCTACCAACCCTTTTTCTCTCATGTCTTGTTACCCTTTCTAGGTCTTAAGAGAAACCTATTGATATTTTTTCTTTCCAAGTCCTTCCTTGGACCACACAATCCCAATTTTGAAGCCACCCCTTGAACACCATATTTGAATGAAATGTTTAACAACTCTTGAACTTTATTTCTTCTTACCAATGGATGGGGAAGAAATTTTCTACCCTAACCATGTATCCCTAGGGTTTTTCATAACCTACAAGTTCCTCCCTATCTTCTAAACACCCCTAATGGAATTGGCCAATATTCTTTTTCCCTTAACCTTTGACTAACTTGAATAGAATATGCAAGTAAACCATAGGTTGTTTCTTTGTACTTGTTAGGGTTAATTCTCCTAGCCTTTTATATTGTTTTATCTACACCTTCCATGATAACTACTTCTAATTGTTACAGAGTTCCACCATAAAACTTTCATTCCAAATACTTTATACCATTGTGGATAGTGTTTTATGTTTTATGTCCTTTCCTTGACTTTGAATAGGTTGGATTAAGATCGTGGCTTGACCCTTTGTCTCTTCACATCAAGGAGTATAATTTTTCATGGCTTCTCTAAATACCCTAGATTTTGATTTCCTCCACCACACCAAATTTACATGGTAAAATGAATAATCAAATTCCATATGAGGATATTTAAAATAGTGAGTACTTATAAATGGGATATTTTAGTAGTCTTGTAACTGATTAGACTATTTCACTTATCATAATATCCATGCACTTTTCTACTCCTTTGCTTATGTCAATATCTACCAAAATCAAAGACACTAACTATTGAGAATTTTCCTTGAAGTATTCATCAAACTCTTTCATATTTCCTAAAGAATCCCCCATATCCTTTAAAATTATGAGAATCAACATATCCATGGGAAACCTAGGCAATTTGACGCAAATCAGTGGTATTTTGATAACCTTAAACCATGGGTCAAAACAAGTTGCCCATCACTCAAGGAACACACAATATGTTCCCTAAATATTTCTTCTGACCAATATCCATTTATCCCCATATTCATATCTAAAAATTGTCCCTATCCAACCTTTATCAACTATGTGGAAAACCAACCCATACCAAAGAATCAGATAGAAAGCTTTCTAGATCTTGTCATTGAGCCATACCAAAGAATCAGATAGAAAGCTTTCTAGATCTTGTCATTGAGCCTACATTTTGATATAGGTCAACCATTAAACCTCCCTATTAATTCTTTACCATAGTATTTCAAGGATTAATATACCCTAAGATCCTCACCGAGTTCCATCCTCACACTTTCACTCTTCTTCTTCACCACCTTCTTCACCTTATTCAACCAAATCAGCTACACATTTTTGGTGCTCTAAGATCCCCATATTTTCACCACAATAAGGGATTTAAAGTTAGACAACAAACACCAAAATAGCTTGAAAATAGAGAGAGAATTAATGCCAATCCTTGAGAAATAGATATAAGAATGAAATCTAAGCCTCTTCGAGGGGGGGACCTTATTTTACAATAGAACAATGTAAAAAATGAGATTATCCTAAAGATAGGTCTCCCTGGTATATATACGAGACAAAGGGTACAATAACAACTAAAGGATCTAGCCAACAATACTAATATAACAATAGAAATATTATAACTCAAAATATAGCACTTAACATGGGGCTTTGTATAGGGATTAGCATGCCCCTCCCCTTCAAACACTTAACATGGGGCTTTGTATAGGGATTAGCATGCCCCTCCCCTTCAAACAAGTGTTTTCCTCAACACTGGATTAGTTTCAGGTGTTTCTACATGAAGAAATCATATTCCCATATCGCCTCTTCTACCTATAGGTTCTTCCACTTGATGAGGTACTCAGTAATTTCTCGATTTTGTAGCTACTAAATCCTTGTTTCAAGGATCGTCTCTAGTTCTAGTATGATTTTCCCTTCCTCGTTAATATTTGATAAAATATTTTGAACTAGGATCTTGTCATCCTTTACCTTCTTTAAGAAAGAAACATGGAAGACTAGATGTACATATGATGATGGAGGAGGCTCCAGATTGTAATCTATACTAATTAAAGTATCCAGGTCTACGGTTGGGTGGAGAATCGTCCCCCACATTTTGTTGTGGATTTCAAGTCAATGATCGAGGTATGGTTATGTTCCTCAAGTCACCAGGTTACGTGTAATATGGGTTCTTCACCACAGGTAAGTTCCTTATCTCTCACTTCTCCTCTCAATAATAATTATAATGATTGAAAATGGTTATTGGATTAATGTATGGTAATTATGTATTCCCTTTAGTAGATCTTATTATTACGTGGGTAAATGTTTTCTTGCATTTCCTTTAGTGATCTGGGCCATTGCACCCTATAAACTTTAAACCCTCCCCCATAGTCTATTGAACATGAATTACATTTGGACTATGAATCTCCATAAGCTTCATGACCTAGGGAAATTATTTTGGTGGAATCACTAAGAACTCTAATATTTATGGATAGAATAATAATATTAACCCCATTGAAGGAGTTTGTCCCTCTATAAGGACCCCTATTATGGAATTCTATATCCCTTGATAAATATATTTCAAGGATTTCTCCTATGCATGATGTAGTAGACATTTTCTCCCTATATATTATGGGTGTGTATCCTTTACATTGTCCATTCCTAAGCCCTCTACCAACCCTTTTTCTCCCATGGTTCGTTACCATTTCTAGGTCTTAAGAGATACCTACTGGTAATTTTTCCTTCCAAGTCTTTCCTTCAACCACACAATCCCAATTATGAAACCACCCCTTGAACACCATCTTTGAATAAAATGTTGAACAACTTTTGAACTTGAGTTCTTCTTACCAATGGATGGGGAAAGGAGTTTCTACCCTAACCATGTATCCCTAGGGTTATTCATAACCCACAAGTTCCTTCCTATCTCCTAAACATCCCTAATGGAGTGGGACAATTGTATTTTTCCATTAACCTTTGATTACCTTGAATAGAATATACAAGTAAACCAGAGGTTGTTTCTTTCTACTTGTTAGGGTTAATGCTCCTATCCTTTTATATTGTTTTATCTACACCTTCCATGATAACTACTTCTAATCGTCACAAAGTTCCACCATAAACCTTTCATTCTAACTCCTTTATACCATTATCGATAGTGTTTTATGTTTTGAGTCCTCTACTTGACTTTGAATAGGTTGGATTAAGATTTTGGCTTGACCATTTGTCTCTTCACATCAAGGACTAGAATTTTTCATGGCTTCTCCAAATACCCTAGATTTTGATTTCTTCCACCACACCAAATTTACATAGTAAAATTAATAATCAAATTCCATATGACCATATTTATGATAGTGAATACTTATAAATGGGATGTTTTAGTAGTGTTGTAACTAAGTAGGACTATTTCACTTACCATAATCTCCATGCACATTTCTAGTCCTTCACTTATGTCAATATCTACCAAAATCAAAGACACTAACTATTGAGACTTTTCCTTGAAGTATTCATCAAACTCTTTCATATTTTTTAAATAATCCCCCATATCCTTTAAAATCCAATAATCAACATATCCATAGGAAACCTAGGTAATGCAACCCAAATCAGTGGCATCTTGATAACCTTAACCATGGGTCAAAACAAATTGTCCATCACTCAAGGAACACACAATATGTTCCCTAAATATTTCTTCTAACAAACATCCTTTTATCCCCATATTCACATCTAAAAGTATCCCTATCCAACCTTTATCAAGTATGTGGAAAACCAACCCATACCCAAGAATCAGATAGCAAGCTTTCTAGATCTAGTTATTGAGCCTATGTTTTGATATATGTCAGCCATTAAAACTCCTTATTAATTCTTTACCGTAGTATTTCAAGGATTAATATACCCTAAGATTTTCACCAAGGGACATCCTCACACTTTCCCTCCTCTTCTTAACCACCTTCTTCACCCTATTCAACTAAGTCACCTACACATTTTTGGTGCTCTAAGATCCCCATAGTTTCACCAAAATAAGGGACTTAATGTTAGACAAAAAACACCAAAATAGCCTGAAAATAGAGAGAGAAGTAACTCCACTCCTTTAGAAATAGATATAAGATTGAAATATAAGCCTCTTTGAGGGGGAAACCTTCTTTTACAATAAAAAAATTTACAAAATGAGATTATCCTAAAGGTATGTATCCTTGGTATATATAGGAGACAAAGGGTACAATAACAATTAAAAGATCTAGCCAACAATATTAACCTAACAATAGAAATATAATAACTCAATATATATCACTTAACATGGGGCTTTGTATCCCGAATGGGGTGCCATGTAGCTACAGGAGACCACATAGTCTTCCCTAGGCCCAAGTCATAAATATGGTAGTCCAACGCCCTTCACCTCAACCTTGAATGAAGGGTGGCCATTACTTATTATTGAAAAGGGGAGGAGATCTCCCTCACATGAAGTTGATGGCGGCACCAAGGTGAAAGTGTAGTGGAGAGATCAGTACTTTGGTCATGTGGAGCTTGGGCTTATCTCTCCCACTCGGACAAGGTTGGCTCCATTTCTCTCTCACGCTCCACCTCCTTGTCCGCTCTGATAACGAAACCTACAGGCAGTGGATTCTTATTGATCTTACTAAGAGAATTATCAATCCTCCTAGCCTATCCATGCTAAGGGAGAGAGGCAATCTGAGGCACGGCCCAGCCTGGTATATTCTAGCTTCTCAACAGAAGCATTTACAGAGGCTGGAATGTGCCTTGTCCATTGCTCGGACTCAGAGATGGGAGAAACCAAGAACATCGCCAATGGAATATGTCTAGGAGGATATTTTAGAGGAACCCATCCAGGTTCCTTCGGATTCTCTCCTTTTCACATTCCCAGATGATATACAATCCCTCAGCCCTAACCCTGCAAGCACAAGTACCCCGACGACCATGGAGGGAGCTACATGTATAATTGAAGAGGAATACCTAGGGGGATTCCTACATATGGATTCTATTGCCACAATTCAGGACATGAAATTCCCAGTTGGTACAACGATGGAGGAGGTCAAGGTAGTGGAGTTCACAAACATTGGTACAATGTTGGAGAAGGTCAAGGTGGTGGAGATCGGGGACACTGCGTTGGAGGACTTGGGAGCCAAGGTGGAGGTCCACCCATTCTTGGTGCCTCCACCACTCATTGTTCTCCTTTATTTATGCCATGCTCCACCACCTTTCTTCAATCCAGAGCAACTCGAGCTCATGTTCGAGCTGAAGAGCCAAATGGCAGACCAGGTACACCGGGACACCCTCATGCATCAACGAATCGACATGCTTTATGATACATTCTCAAACACACCAGCAACTCAATGTTGCCTAACCTGCATAAGGCCTTTCATGCTCCATCCAGGGATGTCCCTTCCACAAGCGCTCTGGATGACATTCCCCAAGGTGCTAATGTGTAATCTATTTTCTATGGATACCTCGCACACTCTCTGGCTAGCTCTCTGCATGGAAATGATACAGTTTTACAATTCAACCCTCTTTTTTCAATTGGTAGTTTTCCTTAGATGAATAGAACAGTTCACTAAGAACATGAATCTACCACCTACCCTAGTTTCCATTTGGTAGAGAAGAAGACGGATAGCTAGTTTGTCTAAAATTATCATAGTCTACCACCTATTCTCGTTTCCACTAATTTGGTGGAACAGGTGGCAGACTGCTGACATGTGGAATTTGTGTACTATAAAATATCAGTAATAGGAAATGCCCTTTTTTACTTACAAAAAAAAAACATGGTGATTTGTATAGGGATTAACATGTCCCTCCCCTTCAAACAAGTGTTTTCCTCAACATTTGATTAGTTTCAGGTGTTTCTACATGAAGAAATCATCTTCTCATTTCACCTCTTCTACTGGTAGGTTCTTCCACTTGATGAGGTACTCAGTAATTCCTTGATTTTGTAACTTCTAAATCCGTGTTTCAAGGATTGTCTCTATTTCTAGTATGATTTTCCCTTCCTCGTTAATCTTTGGTAAAATATTTTGAACTGTGAGCTTGTCATCATTTACCTTCTTTAAGAAAGAAACATGGAAGACTAGATGTACATATGATGATGGAGGTAGCTTCAGTTTGTAAGATATACTTCCAATCCTTTGCAATACCTTATAGGGACCATAATACTTGGGTGTTGATTTATTTTCCTTATTTTGTTTCTTGAGAGACATCTCTCTGTATGGTTGTAATCTTGCAAATACTCAATCCCCCACTTCAAATACTCTTTCATTGGGATATTAATATGCTTGTTGTTTCATCCTATTTTTTGTTGTAACTATTGACCCTCTTATATGCATGTGTGACAATCATACTTTCAAGGGTAACTTTCAGGAAATATTCTTGGATTGAGGATGGTTGAGCCTAGTGGTACTTCTTCATTGATCATGAGGTGGATGAACTTGGTGGGGTAGTTCTTTTCTTTCATGGTGATCACATGCTCCTTGGTGTTGATCGTTGATGATGACATCCTCATTTGATGATTGGTTGAGTGGGTGTTTCATTCTTCATGATCACTCCTTAACACTTAAATGATAATGATATGTTCCTTGTGGTACATGCTACAACTCACTAGATGATTGTTAATCATGGTTCCACACATGAATACATGAAGGATGTTGATATAATGATGGTAAACTTTGTGTGATAAGCCCTAATATTGGCTCATTAACGCTTAATTGGGGCATATTAGATTAGTAATGTTATTTTATTTATGTCGGAT
>CBVK0100145334.1:0-14157 GCA_900067695.1 Picea abies | reverse complement strand
ATATCAGAAGGGAGCTTTGCTGGAATAGCTGGCCAACCCGAAGAATGATGAATGGGATCATTCGTTAATCAAGACAAATCTGGAAGGTCCAGGGTAGCTAGAAAAGGTAGTTGTCAGTTAACATGTGGGTAATGCTGGTGTGGCAGAGGAACACCAGTGGGGCCTAATACTGGGTTATGTGGATAATTATAACTCATGGGTCCTCTCATGTTGGGTTGGTTTTGACCAAGGTACATAGGATTTGAATTGTTTTGAAAAGCCTGTGCGAGCAGAGGATAACCATATGGGTTTTGAGGGTTATGGGTTGGGTTGGGCATTTGTCCATAAGGAGGTTGTTGTGGAGTCTGTGAATTTTGTCCTGCCGGAAAGTGTAGGTTTCCTTGGAAAGGAACGTTCCATGGGTTGGATGTGGCAGGCACGGTTTGTCCCGTAGAGGCATGCAGATTTCCTTGAAAGGGGATGCTCCACGGATTGGGTGCAACGGACACAGTTTGTCCTTGTGGCTGATGGTGGACTCCGGTTTGAGGTTGCCCCCCATCATGAGGGTGCCCCCCGAATGGGTTTTTCCCTCCAGTGGGAGGGTGCCCCCCAGTTTGAGGTAGAGTTCCGGGGATTTGAGGGCCAGATGTGAAAGATTGACCAGTGTTGCCGATTGGGTTAGAACCACCAAGGACAGTCCCTCCGGGTTGTTGGATAGGTATGGAACTTCCCGGTATGATTTGAGTAGTGGTTTGGGTAGTGTTAGTGGCAGATGCATTCAGTGCCCTAAATCCAAAAGGGAGATTTGGTCTTGTTGTTACAGGTGTGCCAATTAGAGTTTGATTAACTACCGCATTACCGGTGGGGATGGTCGGAATGTGAGGGGTTATTGTCGAATGGGCTGTCTGGAGAGGAATGGTAGGTCTCGGGCCAACGGGTGGTGTGTTGGGAGCAACGGTTGGTGTGGCCATGAAAGTGGTAGTACCAATGAAGTGATTTGGGGGTACAATATAGGAGGAAGATGCGTTATCACCTTCTCCTGTTCCATAACGATCTTGCACCAAGCGTGGTGGACTCCAAACAATGTTCTCAGTCCAGAAAGGGTCATCGGGTAAAGGATTTTGAGGATACCCGGTCGGGGCGGCAGAAGGGTTTATGACAACAAATTCTCCTGCGGAATTTAGGTGGAGGATCTATGTTCATATCCCTCTGGAATGCGATAAGATTCCGGGAGTCCAAGACAATTCTAAAATTCTCCAAAGATACGGGAACTTCTTCCTGAGAAGTTGTAGTGTTTTGAACCTCGCCCTGTTGGGGAGATTGTTCCGTAGAACGAGGGATATCTCCTTCCATATTTTCTGGAGGAAGTCCCTGTAGCCTCCGCGAGCATCGTGGAGGGTCAATGTTGGCAGAAGAAAAAAGTCTACGAAAGAGATCTATGGCCAACTAGCGAAAAGAAACAGCACACGCTAAAAAATCTAAGAATCACAACCAAGCAAACAGGGCCTTCTTTTGATGATCGTACTAGTTGGTGATGAAATCCAACGTCGCGTGATCAAGTCTAGAAGGGGTGGGGCTAGGGTGGATCAGTTACAATGGCGACCTGCTTAACAGACTTACACCCTGGTGAAAGGTTCCATGCAGTAATTGTGGATTTACTTTCTAAGGCTTCCACGCAGTAATTGTGGAGTTACCTTCCAAGGAGCCGGAGTGAGTTTGACCAATGTCTTCTCCAGGTACAGTGAGACTTCCCATCACCGTCACCTTGTTTAAGAACCTAAATATTATGGCCACTAAGGTTACCAATTCGCAGTCAACCCCTGGGCGAGAACAATCGACAGTTCGATCCGAACATAAGGGCAGGGTATCAAGCCCGAAACCAACTAAGAAGCTTCCACACAGTAATTGTGGATTTACCTCAAAGTGATCCCCATAATATGATCTTACCGCCACACTCAGTTAAACCATGGAGGGATAGTCCCCGTAGCTCTCCCGAATGCAACCTCGTGCGTAATCCCTGTGTGAGAGGGGGGTCCCAGGCAGACTTATACGACAATTGGATTTTCTCTCCCTAACTCAGGATGCTATTGTTTGTTTTGACAACTTTGGAGAGTTATGTTCACAGCCTAATCCAAACTACTACACCTATTCTACTGTTGGTGGAGGATTCTAGCAAAGAAAAAGTTCTAGATCAATTTTAATTAGCGTTGATTTTAGTGGCTGTTCTTTATGCAACGGGGTGCATGGAGGTGAAACGAATGGAATTAAGACTCTGACCCAAAGAGTTCATCAAGCATGATAAGCAGTCATTTCCTTTTGATGAACATCTAGCTAAGGGAGAGAGAGAGTTCTTTCACTAACAAGCACAACTACGGAATGCTTCCAAACAATTCTTTTGTTTTTTCAATCAAATCCTGATGTAATGCAAAGAATTTTTCAAATGCCTTCTAATATGCTCAATCAGTCACTAAGATATCTTTATTGTTTGCATATAGATGATGATCAATGCAATCACAATGCTTATCTTTGCTAATTACCTTCTTGGTATGAACGAGAACCAAACTAGCATAAGCAAAAACACACAAACAATACACCCTTCGTAGCAATCAAAACGAAAAACGAAAGAAACAATAAAAAAAGACAAGCTTCACACCCAAAAAAGAGCCGAAGAACAATGACTTGACTGAAATCAATATAAAGAGGCCTGTAGGCTTTTTGATGATCTTCACCAGGGTTTTACTCAACTGAAGAGAAAAGAAAAGCAATGCATAGATTTCAAGCTTTACTCAACAGGAAAACTCAATGGAAATAGGTGAAGAAGGCTACAATATCCAATCAAAAAGGTGTTTGTTCTTCAACAAGACTGATGTCAAGGCTAAACAGGAAGAAAAATTGACTCACTAGGTCACTCAGCACGAGAGCCACAGAGGCAAACCCTAAAAAAATACAATCGTGAAGGGTTTTTGGGCCAAAAGGAGGCTGGCGCTCTGTTTCCAAGGGCAAAGAGCGTTATAGCGCTCTGTGTAGGGCTACAAAAAGCGTTGGCACTCTGATAACACTAGGTCAGGGGCGCCAGGGTCTGAAAGTCCCAAAAATGTCAAAAAATTTCAAAAATTGAGATCTGAACTTGACAAATATGTTGAATGCGACAAGACAAGGAGCCAATCAGCTCATGAAACTAATCAAAGAGGGGTAAACTAGGTCTGAAACGATCAAGGGACATAACAAGGTCAATGAGGAGAAAAATCCAAACAAAGGGTTTTGATTCAAGGCTATCTCCCCAGTGGAGTCGCCAGTTTCTGTTGTAGGAAAATCTGCCTGCGGACAAGTAGATCGACCTCTAAGGCTTGACCTTAACCTTAGACAGAAAAATTCTTAACGTGGACACTGACTTCCTTTCAAATCTATCTAAGCCTAATGCATGGGAAGGAAGGATAATAGAAGTACCTTTTAATCGACATTTGTCCCTGCACGCTCTGAGTTGTGCTCCAATCCTTTTGCTCCTCGCTGAGGTCTGTAGACAAAACAAGATACAACCACTTCCTACTCTACTGACATTAGCTTGAAAACAGATCTACCAGTGAATGATAAGTTCATGTGACATTAGACACAAACTAGAAAGAAACAGGCCAAGCTTGTCATATTAACGAGAATAACGACAGCAGTACTTACAATTGTAGATGCGAATGCGACAGCTTCGTCAAGTCCTCTTCGTCTAACCCTTGCCTGAAAGATCCACAACTTGGATGACAGCAGCTTCAATGATTACTCTCCTTTGGCTGGCTGTAAATTTCCTCCAAGATCATAAGTTCCATATGTTTAATTCTTCCCCCTCTTTACCACCATAGAGCTTGCTTATATAGGTTGGGAAGGGCCTAACCTCTTGAGTTATGTTTAGAACCAGTTGGGAACCTTCTCCTTGGACCAAATATCTTTTGACAGAACCAAGAATTCGAGCTCAACCGCCTCCTAAAATCGAATGATTCTCCCCTTATTCTTCTCACTGGGCTAACAATTTACCCAAAATGGAGAGTGCTCCCTTAGAAGGGGCATCAGAGCACTAGAACGCTCCAGAGAAGGTCAAGGGAAGCGCCAGCACTTCAAATCTGAGTAGCACTTCTACAAAGGGGTGGAGAAGTGCTACAACACTTCTGAGGCATGGTAGAGGGGTGCTAGTGCTCTTCAAGTAGTTTTAGGGGAGCGTTCCCCTTCCAAACTCTTGACTAAGAAGCTCTCTCAGGTGTTAAGAGATGTTTGACTTCAATGAACCAGTTTCTTCCTTCAAACCAAGTGCATGAGATGTTTTAAGTGCCTCTTTAGTGTCGTCATTGTGATAGCATGATTCAACAACATTTGCGACACTTGTGACAAGTGAGAGGCATATGCGACACTTATCTAGTTGAGTGATTTTGAGGTGTAACAATTGATTTTGTTTTAAGTGATGAGGATGTACACCATATTCATTGCCTTCTTTGATTAAGTGATATTGATTATGTTCCCTATAGAATATTACTTTTTGATCATCCAAATAAGGACTGCCTAAGACCATTCCACATTCATTAAGTGGCACCAGATCACACGTTACCTCATCCACAAACTTTGATGAAATTTCAAACTTTAAAGTGCATTTCTTTGTTATGTGCAATTTATGATTGTTACTTATCAATTTGAGTGAGTAAGGTTTATGATTCATCTTAGTGTTTAATCCCAATTTTTTAACCACTTCCTCTAAAATCAACTTAGATTGAGATCCTCTATTTATCAATGTATCGATCTTAGTATGTTTCATTATCACCCTTATGTGAAAACATTTGCATCTAGAATCATATCCATCACCAATTTTACATCTCAAACCAAATGCTATGATCTTAGTCTCATCACCTAAATCATATCCCAAGTTTGTTGGTCGTGTTGTTGCTGCAGCTGTTTTCCTCCCTTTCCTCTCTTTGAACCACTTCGATCTCTTCTCGGGATGCAATTGCTAACAATGGTCATCATCATGCCCTTCTTTCTTGTAATTCTTGCAAGAGATATTCTCTTCCCTTCTTGTCATTGAATTTGGTTTCTTTCCATTCCCCTTCCTTTTGTTCTCTTTCCTTGAAGACGATTCCCCTGATACACCAACTCCCATTTTCCCCACTTCAATGTATGTTGCTTGAACATAAACCTCATCAAGATTAGTAGGTCCAAACATAAATACAGTGTTACGAATATGTGCAGGTAAACCTCTGATATACTTCATAAGAGTTACTTGGGTATGTAATGGAATATTTAACATTAATTCCATCTTACAAAATTCATCTGTGTATTCTTGCACTGTTTGTCCCTTTCTTAGTTTAAGACCTTGTCATTCAATTAAATCCTTCTCTTTATAACCCAAAGGATAAAATTGCTTTCTAAGTGCAAAACCAAAATATTTCCATGATGGAAATACATTACCCACTTGTTGCATGCCATTTTGCAACTTACTCTGCCACCAAATGAATGTTGTGCCTGCAAGACGAAGCGATGCCAACTTGATTTGAGTTTCCTTATCCTTGATTTGTTGCACACTGCAATAAAATCCCATATGTCTAACCCAATTATCAATCCTCTTAGCATTTCCTTCACCATCATACATGGGCAATTCAAATTTCACATGAAGCTTAAGTAAAGGCATATCATGTTTACGTTTATGGGAATGTTTTCTTGCGGTGGATTTTGAACTTGTACTTGAAGAAGAACAAGTTGATGGAGAAGGAGGAGGTAAAGGAGGAGGTTTAGGAGGATCCTCTCCTTCTTCACTTTTTTCTTGTTTAGAATATTTCCCTTAGAAAGGCCTCTTATGTTTCAAGTAATCCTCATATAATACCTTTACCATATCAGACATGGAGAATACAATCTTTTGCAACTCGATCTAATTCTGAGACATGCCTTGTTCTGATGTCATCTCCTCACTTTAAGAAGTCCTCTTTATCGATCCAATCTATGGATCCCCTTATAAAATCTTGTCTTCACCACGATTCAGCTTTTCCATGGTAATCATGCAAACTCAAAAGCCAAACGTCAACCTGCTCTAATACCACTTGATCCGAAATAATCTTTTAAAGACTTGGCTAAGTTTTAAGCATGTGATAAATTACCAATCAAAAAATTAAATGTGTAAGGAGATTTTAATGAAATAATTTTGCAGCCTAGACATAAGGAACAATAAACCATAATACCAATTTTGATAATGGAATTCGACAAGGTTGCCTACGTCTCCCGACCTTTGTCTCAGTGGGGGAGACTTTCTTATTAATTTCTTAAAATGATCAAAATGTACATAAAAATTGCATCAAATGAATTTCATACTGGTCTCACTATGTTATGCTCGACCTCAGAAATCCAATGCAACTGACAACACTGAAAAAGACTGAGCGTAGCTTCTAGAAATGACCTCCAAAACTTGCTTGACTTTTTGGTTTTTCCTGCATAAAATTAATTGTTCTTTTTTATTCTTCATAAAATCGACCTATGACTAGATGGTGAAACCTTTTACTTTATAAAGAAGTGGTTGTGGGATAAATCCCAACAAACCCACTTATTATGGCTCAAAATCTCACCAAATCTCATGAAATATGGGAAAAATACCATAATATATGGTTAAAAATGACCATTTTTAAAGTTTTAAAACCCACTTTGCTACAAATATATGGATCACACCTTTTAATGAGCTCTTAACCATATAATATTCGTTCCACCTTTTAATGGGCTTTGTCCCTTTTTTATGACAATAAAATATATAACATATCCCTTATATATATTCGTGACATGTAAAACTTAGTTAACACCTTTAATGTCTTCAAATATGGGATACGAGACACAAGACTTTTGTAATGAGGATATAACCATAACATACCCATTTAAAATAATAATTTTCCATGTAACTTTAATAAGTGTTGTTTTGACTTGGTGGTTAGCGCATTGGTTGAAGATCTTGTCTTTTGAATAGGTCTCGAGTTCGAATCCTACGGATGATAAATAGACCAACTTTTGAACCAGTCCTTATTTCCCTATTCAGGGTGCCATGTGGAAACATTGGGTTGGGCCACGTGGCATTGCATGATTGGCTTGTACATCCATGTCACCAATACAATCACCTTCTAACTCATTTGTCTAGTCAACAACTCATTTGTCTAGTCAACAACTGAGGGTGTCACATGGAAACATTGGGTTGGGCCACGTGGCATTTCATTATTGGCCCGTACATCCATGTCACCAATACAATCACCTTCTAACTCATTTGTCTAGTCAACAACTGAACCTGCCATGTGTCATATCCATTGTCTACCATGTGTCAACATTTGGAATTGCATGATTGGCCCATACATCCATGTCACCAATACAATCACCTTTCAATTCATTTGTCTAGCCAACAACTGAACCTGCCATGTATCATATCCATGGTCTTCCATGTGTCAACATTTGCCACTGCCACATGCCATCTCAAGGAGGTGCCACATGTCCTTTGACCTCTAGACTTTTTACCTATTTGGGAAATTAGTCAGAACATGATATCTTTCACATATGACATCCATTTAAAAAATATATATATGGTCCGAATCAATGCGACGAGACAAACACTGGCGTTGGTTTCATCTAATTTTGAGAATTTTTATTTTTAGGCCTTCCTAGATCCATTTTGGATCAATGACAAGACATCAAGTCTTTGACATCAATGACAACACAATGCAACAAAGATTTCCTTTGGGGTATTTGAAATTATTGAATCACTATTGATAGATTCATATATTTGTATACAAGTTATTCTTGATCGCTACCATTGGCATGCATTGAAAACTTCAATTTATTCATTAGTTTTTATTTGCAATTGGATACATTCTGGATGTTGAATATGTTTTCGGAAATTTCCTGTAAACGGTCCCTTCATTTCTCAACCAATTTTCTTCATTACTTGATCACTGTTAATTGTTCATCTATTGAATATGTTAGAGTTATGTTTATTTATGTATAATGATATGTACCCAACATATGAGTGGGATATAATTTAGGCAAATCCCAAAGAAATGGATAATCCTTGAAATTTTTGAAGCGAATTGCATTTTTGAGAACAACACTCTGTTTTACGATGATGTCGAAACTAACATTTGAGGCTATTTTCCTTCTGCATTTCATTGGATCAAATTGGCAATTGTGTGATTTTATTCTTGATGCTTGTTCTTGAATTTTGATAGGGAATTTGATAAAGGTATAATCGTGTATAATTATGATTTCAAATTCGGATTTCAATAGAAAAACAATAGGAGGATTTAGTTATTACATGCAATGTTGCGAGTTAATGTTGGGAGAATTTCTTGTGTAATGTATAATTCTAATGCGAGTTGAACCCCGTGTTTAATTTTTGCCTGCGTTTGAAATTTTGTAACTTTGGGTGACTGTTGCCCCATATATTGAATAACCCCAAAATTTATCAATTGAGTGTTAGATTCCTCTTTCGTTGTCTTTGAATTTTATAAATCTAGGCTTGGTGTTCTATTGATTCACTACAAGAGGTTGAGTCTGGTAGTTAATATTATTAATTGTTTTGGCAAGGAGACCTGTACAATTTGAATAGTAAACTTTAAAAAGATCTTTGTATGATAGAATTTAATTCATAAATGAATTAAGGATACACAATAAATTGACCTTCTTGAGTGCCTCTATATTTAATTTACTTTCCATCTGTTAAGAATTTCAATAAAGGAGTATTTTTGCTTCTTGTTGAGTTAATTTCAAATTTTATCAAAAATTTAGTTTCGTTTCAAGGTCTGGAACAAGTGTCGGATCAGGTGCTAGAACATGTGCTAGGTTCAGGGTTGGATTAGGTTTCGTATGGAAACATCTCTCTATGAAAATAACATGTTAATTAACTTGTTTGTGTCTGGTTTACCCATTTCCAGTTAGCTAATATAATTAATGATTTTTCCTCATTTCTAAAACAATGGTAACATTCACAGAGCTAACTGTGAGAGTGGTGAGTTCATGATTGTATTGATTGGCTTGGCCTACACACGTTCACTCATATTTTACCTGTCACTGCCACTTCTTAGCAGATTCTACATCAAATTTATTGTACCTTCCTCTAAGGCTATGCAATTAATAAAATCGTTTTTGCTGCATGTTGAATTTAATTTAAATTATCAGAAATCAGTGTCGGATCCAGGACAGGATTAAGTGTCGGATTAACGTCTAAATTGAGTTCTAGATTAAGGTCTGGAACAAATGCCAGATTTTTTTGCACACCAGATCAAGGGCTGGGATAGATTCCATAACTCTTTGTTTCTTTACTATGGAGAAGTAATTTTGCATCTGAATTAATATTGGGTCTTCCTAAATTCTTAAATGGATTTGTAAGTTAGCATTGAGTTCTTTACTTATGGTTTAAATAAGACTTTTTTTTTTTTTTTAATTTTAATAGATTGTAAGTTAGTAATGAGTTGTTTATATATTGTTAAAGGACTTGGGTCTTACTTTAATTCTTTTAAATGGATATGTAGGGAAGCTTGACTTGTATCATTTACCTATTATGATTGATCTTCCTAAAGTCTTTATTTGGGATAAGTAAGTGGGTATACGTAGTCTCGTTATTTTGCTTAATATATTTTTGGATATTCTTAGTTATTTTAAATGAGTTTGCAAAGTGGGATGAATTCTTATCATTTCTTTTATGATTTTCTTATAGTTTTTAAAAGGATACTTAAAGTAGTGATAAATCATGTATGTACTCTCAAAGTAGTTTTTCTCTTCTTATGGATCCCATTGGATATATAAATTAGCATTGACTCATTATGATTGTACTTGCACTTATAATTATTATTAATCCTTATGTATTATTTCCTTATTCGAAATTACACTTAAGCATTGCTTGAAAGATTGATTAAGTAGAGTAGATTATTATTTTCACTACGATGAATTGATGGTTAAGTATGATGATAATTATAGTCTTGAATAGTGGTGTATGATTGAATTAATGGGATTTAAATACTTCCTTGTTCCTCAAAACAGTCACCAGTACTGAGAACTTAAGTGGTCAAAATCAATCGGATGAATGTTGGACTTGAGCGTTGCTTATGTGTATTGGAGGTCCTAACCATGCAGGATAGGTTGGTGTTATAACCCTAATTTTCACCAGACATGCTTACCTAGCATCAGGCCATCTTAGATTCCTTCTTTGCCAAAACATTGTTGAAAAACTCTTCTTAAAAAACCCTTTTATAAAGGTCCACGTGCCCTGCTACATTACTGCACACGTGTACATGCTAGCTGACCCAAGACAACCTGCGTGTACCTACAAAAGCATAGAAAAAGTGAAAGTTTTTGATGGAACACAAATCTTTGGGTAATTTAACTAAACCTTTTGGCCATGCATGGCTGGAAGTTCCACCAAATACCTAGCTTCTTCTAGCCTATAAAAGAAGGGTTAGGGGTCCCATTTGGAAGAGGAGAATAAGAGTAAAGAAACTCTACCCAATTGCACATTCCCATTGTCCCAACCCTTTAGCCGTTCTTGTGCAAAGAGAGATACAAGGCAAAGAAGTTGGAGGACATTTGAAGAGGAGCCCAGGATAAGGTTCACAGAGCAGTGGCCGGTCTCGACATTGTAAGTTGATTCATTAAAGTTAATAATAAAGAAATGATTTTCCCGTCCCACTATATGAGTTCTTCATAGTTTAGTGAATATATGTTTGAATCTCTAACCCATTAATCTGTAGAAAAAACGCATGTATAGTTTGTTGCTTGTTTTGTACATAGGTCAGTCTTGAGAGGATAGCTACCAACAAGCAATCAAGCATGAAGAAGGATCAACATCAAACGTCCAAAACAAGGTATGTTCGTGTAACCATGTATTTTCTTGAAAAAAATGGGGATTAATTCTTGGGCGACAGTAGAAAGTAAGATTCTTTTGGTCTTATCTGCATGCATAATATAACCCTAAATGCTAGTCCGTAGGGGGATTTCCCACCACAACAAGGGGATTAAAGTGGATCCTACTAAGATTGAGGTAATTGTCAAATTCCCACCTCCAAAGACTCAAAAATATGTGAGAAGATTTCTTGGACATGTTGGATACTACCGACGATTCATTGAAAATTTTACAAAGATTTTCGCACCAATGTTTGGATTTCTTACAAAATATGTTACTTTATTTGGATTGACCATTTTCAAACTTCCTTTGAAACTCTAAAAGCTAAATTATATGTGAAGCCAGTTCTTAGAGGACCTAATTGGGCCCTTTCATTTCATATATCCATTGATTCCTCTAATACTACAATAGGAGGAGTGTTAGGACAAACATAATACCAACAATCCTATGCCATTTACTTTGTGAGTAAGAACTTGACCCCTACTAAGATAAACTATACAATCACTAAGACAAAATTCTTAGCAGTTGTCCATGCCATCAATAGGTTTCACAATTATATCACAGGATATGAGGTATTTGTACATGTAGATCACTTTGCCATTATATTTCTCACGAAAAAACCTATTACCAATGTTCGAGTAACTAGGTGGCTCCTTTTATTACAAGAGTTCAATATCATCATCCTTGACCGATTAGGAAAAGAGAATTTAGTAGCTGATTTTATCTCTTGCATTAATCATAAGGTGATAGTATTCCTGTTGATGATAGTTTTCTAGATGAGCATCTCTTCGCCATCTCTATAAACACTTTGTGGTTTTCAGATATGGAAAATTATTTATCCACTATAAAATTACCAACTCATTTATCGCCTCATGAAAAACGTCGAATTATAACAAAAAGTGCTAACTACTCCTGGGTTGGCCATGACCTTTTATGTACTGGACCAGATTTGATTATTCGTAGATGTGTCCAGGAAGATGAGATAGAAGAAATCCTATGAATTTTTCATAATGGACCATGTGGTGGACATTTTTTTTATAAACGTACATCATACATGGTTTTACATCCATGTTACTATTGGCCTAGAATTTTTAGGGAGGCTACCAAATATGTAAGAAGTTGCAATAGTTGTCAAAGGGTAGGAAGACCCACATCAGTTGATGAAATGCCTTTATGTACCTAGGTTATGATAGAATCTTTTGAGAAATGGGCCCTTGATTTTGTAGGACCAATTTCCCCCATGTCTCGTAAGAAGAAATATATTCTTGTTTGCACAGATTATGTCACTAAGTGGGTAGAGGAAAAATCCTTATTTAAGGATACTGAAAAATATGTTGTTGAGTTCATTTATGAAGATATTTTTACCCGCTTCGGTGTTCCTCGTGATATTGTCATGGACCAGGGTACACAATTTACTTCTAAGATGGTGAAGGAATTAATAGAAAAGTTTGCGATAAAGCATCGTAAGTCCTCTCCATACCACCCACAAGCTAATGGCCGAGTGGAATCAACAAACAAGGTATTGGAAACTATCTTGACTAAAATTGTCCAACTACACCATAGATATTGGGATGATAGACTTCCAGAGGCTTGGTGGGCATATTGTACCACATGGAGAAACACCATTGGACATACCCCATATGATTTGGTTTATGGAAAACAAGTACTCTTACCTATTGAATTCCAAGTAAGAACCTTTCATATTGCTACACAATTAGGATTAGATTTAGACAAGGCACAAAAACAATGGGTCCTACAATTGAACGAGTTGGATGAAATTAGACATGATGCTATCCAAAGGAAAATCTTAGTTCAAAACCAGAGAAGAAAATGGCATGATAAATTTATTAAAAAGAATCAATTTCAACCTAGATATTGGGCTCTATTGTTTGATTCAAGGTTTAAAAATTTTAAAGGAAAACTTACCACTCAATGGTTGGGTCATGTTTGATAATGGGGTTGTCAATATAAAACCAGTTGATGATGGACAATTCTCTTTTTTAGTAAATGGACATAGACTTAAACTTTATCATAGGCCCATTTCTAAAGAAGACTTTATACAAGTCATGTCAGCCGACAAGGCACTGGTGTTGGTGGATGGGGAAGTTTCTTCTCCTTCTCCCTGTTCTTGAAACATTCTGATTTTTGTTGTACATATGTAAACATTTTAGAGTGTGGTTTTTGACAAACAGTTTCAGAAAAATTTTGCAGGTATTCATTGTTACACGTCAAAATTGTTCAGATAGATAAGTGTCGCATTGTCCCTATCAATCGTCGCAAGTGTCGCATCTTCCCTATCAACTTTCGCAAGTGTCGCAAGTTGATCATTAGTGTCGCAAACAATGTTCAGACATGATGCCATGATAAAGACACTAGGGAGGCACTTATGACCTCTCACATGACTGATTTGAAGGAGGAGAACTGGCTTGCTGGAATCAAATAGCTCTTGACACCTGAAAGAAGCCCTAAAACATTGGTTTGGAGAGGGAACGCTCCCCTGCTATAGCCGCAGAAGCGCTGGCGCTCCTCTTCCATAATTCAAGGAGCGTTATAATGCCTCTCAGGCCCTTCTGGAGGAGCGTTACTCATCTTAAGAGCACTGGCACTTTCCCAATGCACACCAGGAGCGCTACAATGCTCTGATACCCATTTTGGGGGAGCGCTCCCTATTCTGGGTCAGTTGTTAGCCCGTTGAGAGGAATAAGGGGAGGAACATTCGAGATTAGGAGACTGTTGTGCTCGAATTATTATTCTCATCAGTAGATCCCTGATCTATGGAGAAGGTTCCCAACTGGTTCTAAACATAACTCAAGAGGTTAGGCTCCTCCCAACCTATATAAGCAGGCTCTATGATGGTGAAAAAGGGGGGGGGAGGAAGAATTGAATATGTGAAACTTATGATTTTGGAGGAAACTTACAGTCATCCAAAAGAGAGTGATCAGTGAAGCTGCTGTTATCCAGGTTGTGGATCTTTCAGGCAAGGGTTAGACGAAGAGGGCTTGATGAAGCTGTCGCATTCGCATCTACGATTGTAAGTACTGCTGTCGTTATTCTCATTAATATGACACGCTTGGCCTGTTTCTTTCTAGTTTGTGTATGATATCACATAAACTTATCATTCATTGATGGATCTGTTTTCAAGCTAATGTCAATAGAGTAGGAAGTGGTCGTATCTTGTTTTGTCCACGGACCTCAGCGAGGAGCAAAAGGATTGGAGCGCAACTCGGAGCGTGCAGGGACAAACATCGATTAAAAGGTACTTCTATTACCCTCCCTTCTCATGCATTAGTTTA
>CBVK0100145332.1:0-12109 GCA_900067695.1 Picea abies | reverse complement strand
ATATATATATATATATATATATATATATATATATATATATATTACAAATGGATAGGTGAGTTACATACTTGCAAACCCCTCATACCCACTTGTTGTGATTGTTTATTTTGTTCATCTTGAATTTTTTGTACTTCTTCTTGGTGCTTAATCTACAAATCTTTGACTTTTACTTATGCATCTCTCTTGAACTTTGTATGTTTCTCTTTGAACCCAAAATTGCTAGCTACTCTATAAACAAGTAATTGTTGTATCTCCAACTTTCTTAGGACCCACGTGTAAATGTGGCATGGAATTTTAGGGTTCATAATTTCATACGTTTCAACCTAACTATTGTGGCAAGACATTCTAGGGTTTAATTATTTGTCTCTTAATTAATGGCATAAAAAATAAATTTGTAGAACATTGTAGGATTTCAAAGGTTTAAAACTCAGAAAACATAGAAATAACTAGGGATAAGACATAATAGAAATAACACACCCATGTGACCACCCTCTAATAGAGGAGGTCTTGTCGTGTACAATGCCATATGTTTTATAGAATAACTTGAGGTCCTACAATGCCATACATTTTATAGAATAGTTTGTTTCCCTGTATAGATAAAACAAGTGCTATCGTGATAAAAAATATAGCATTCCCTTAATAGGTGGATAGTCAACATCAAATGACACTAATTAGTAGCTTAGGACTTTATGCCAAACTGCTATTGAAATGGATGACTTCCTTAAGTTAAACTTAAAGATTATTCCCAAACATCGAACTTATTGGATGCCCACCTTCTAGCATGGTTTGTGGAACAACACTAGCCATCAAAGTCCCAAAACCTGAGATTGACCTCAAAGAGTACCAACCTTGTGTTATGCTACAAGGAAAATAGTCAAAAAATCAAGAGGAAGGAGATTTATGGCAACATGAGTAACATGTTATTACAGTTAGTTATTAATTGTCTTGTACATCACAACTCTTCAAGCCAAAAAGTGGAAGAAATTGTAATTATCGAGAGAACTGCTATATGTATTAGGGTTTTTATTCTATTTTAAATTATAGAATTGTTTTTTTTATTCTATTTCAAGAAACTAGAATTACCAAGAGAAATTCTTTGTATTTTCTAGGATAGAATTTCTTGAATTATTGTGGTATTTAGAATCAAGTGCCAATCAAATCCCGAATACCCAGTTTTATACACTAGGTATGAAATGTGTATGTGTACTCTAGTACAATTTGGTATTTACCTTCACATAAGGTTGTCCATGTTTAGTATTTCCCTTCATAATTTCCAACATGTAAATACTCCTCCTTGAGACTATTGACACAATCCCACCTTGTGGGTTATATGACATATAACTCACAATCATCTTCCACATGTTGTACACATTATGTATCCCTCCAATATTTGACATAGGGAAGGGATTTTATGAGTGAAAAAGTAATATTCTCGTAATTGGAAAAGTTTTAAATAGAGAAATAATCATCTATAAACTATCTCTCCAAAGATTTCATGTTTATCTTTCCTTCAAATAGATAGATATCAAAATTACCGTGTACCTTGAAGGTTGTCATTCCTTCGAAATCAGTGCTTGTCAAAGGTGCTTGTGTCATTGTTGGGAGATGTTGAAGGATCTGGGTTAAATGTTCATTCATCTTATTCCTCTATTGCTCAAGGAATTCTCAAAGTAACAATTTGATAGTGTAACATCCCCAGTTTTAATTCCCGCAAATTATAATGTAATCGTATAAAGGTTACATAAGATGGTGAGCCATTATGTTTGGGGAAAAGATCTCATATTGATTAATATGGCTTGGGGCCAAATTGTATATTATGAACATTGAAATGATTAATAAAAGTAGTGATCGTTGGTTGCAATACGAGAGGGATGAAAATGATGAGGGGATATGATTTCACAAGAGAGAGGGGTCCAAGGGGGATTTTATTCATGGGTATTAATCCAACCCACATTCCTGAAATTGTTATCCTTGTATTAACCTTCTATTTGTTGTTGAGTGTTCCCAAAGCCAATCATTTATTTCATGTAAGAGGGTAGGTGTGATGAGTTGCATCCCATATTTATTGGGGAGCATCGTGATGAAGTACAATCAACATTGGGTAGAGTGAGAAGTCAATTGGCTTGAGGAAAAGGAAATTCATATGGAGAAAGGAGACAATTTTTGCATGTAGATTTTGGATAGCAAGAGAAGAGTTGAGTGCTTGGAAGAGCACCAGCCATGATATTCTTGAGGGAAACCATTGTTTGGTTGTGTATTATGTCGAAAATGAGGCTTGTGTGCCTGTAAAATATGATGCAAGCATGTAGTGCATTTTCCTATTGAGGAAATGGCTCAAGAGCCTTGTGAAGGTTGTTGTGATCACTCTTGAAGCAACTCATATTTCTTGAAGTCCCCAACTGAGAGATTATTGGTCAACCAAGTGCACTGGAAGCCTTGATAAATGAATGGTACATCCCGAGAGACTGTTAGCGGCGAAGGGGGTACATTCCTTGGGTTGTGCAGGTTGTGGGGAAGAGAGAGCTAGTGGATTGGAACTGTTGTAGGAGTAGAACCTGGGTTTTGGGTTGTTGAGTGTGGAGAGTCGATGGCTAGAGGGCCATATCTCCTTGTGGACTCATAGCCTTAGCTTGGGGGTGGCCTGTTCTTGAGAGAAAATGAACAACAATGCCTATGGTTGGGAGGTTGATCCTTCGTATGTAGCTAGTTGATTAATTATTAATAGATAAGTGTTCTATTGTTTTTAATATGATTATTCTGTTGTCTAAATTTTTATATGAATGTTGTGGGTTTGCTAGTTTAATTTAACAATTGCATTCAAGTTTTAATATTCACGGTGTTAGATGCATGTTGCTTTATGGGCATGTTTCCTCTAGGGTTATTTTATATGTATGGGGAAATTTTTATGTTTTTCGTTTTAGCGGGATAAGTCGTTTTCCGTAGTGACGTGACTCATCTTGGAAGGTTGGGTACGTTACATAATGGTATCAGAACTACATGTTGAAACATTGATCCTGTATGGGCCAGACTCAACATGCAAAAGATAAAATTGTAGAGTTAAAGCTCAAAGAACGTTGCAATGTGGTTGTCAGATTTTTCCAAGCAAAAGTATGAGGAGATTTCCTGTAATTTTGGTGAATTCAAGTTCAAGGGTTAAAACCCCCAATTTTTAATCTCTAAATATGCGTGTGTTGGGCTTGTAATTGGCCGAATTTTGGAAATTACAGTGTATCCATGAAGAAATTGGGAAAAATTGGGAAAGAGACCCAAGTTATGTAGTGGAATTCATTGAAAATTTGATGTGGGAGTGCCAAATTTCGTATGCATACGTTGATTTGACACATACGGGGCCTAAATAGACCATTAGAAAGCATAGTTTCGAGTTCCATGGCGGCTCTGGTAAAAATTTCAAAATTATGCATTTTTGGAACATTTGGGTATTTTTTCATACATGATGTTAGGATGATGTGGCAAAGGTGATGTGTACTTCCACAGTGGAAGTACATAGAATGGTTACAAGTGATGTAGGAGCCACATGAGGCGGTGGTATAGTCGATACCATAAACCACTATCGCATGGGAGCAAATCAGTTTTGGCTCACGACCCTTTAATGCGACACCATTCAGATTGTTCCACGTAGAAAAGCGATTTGGAATGTCGTGATCCAATGGATCTGTTAAACCTCGTGCACTTTTTTGAAACGACATGGCCTCTCCACCACCGATCTCACCAAATCTCAACCGTTAGATCTGGGAGATGTGAAAATTCGCGTGCGCCAAGGTAAAGGTGCATGATGGGACTCGACCATCCCCGCGGCCAATGAAGGGGCACCACATGGATTTTTTCAGTCACGGTGGGACCCTTGTCCCATCCGGGGTCAGATGGGTGCTAGTTGGGCAGGTGGGGCCCATAAAGTATTAATATTTTATTAATGCTTAAGGCCAACGCAGAAGAAAGAGGAGAAACAAAGAGAGAAGGTTGATGAGGCAAGATAGGAGGGTGACATGGAATCACCTCAAGGTTCCATGTGGACCCATAATTCCACATCAATATCCACATCGACAAGGATGCCACATAGGCGAAATTGTCTTTCAGTTTTGAAAAAACAAAAACCAAGTATGGAGCCAATATCTTATTTTGTCCATAACCAGAGAAAATTAAGTCATATTTAGACGAAACTTCTATGTTTTTTCCACAACGAGGATTTATACATAAGTTCCAAAGAGGGTTGTTTCCCATTTTGGCTTGGATTTGTCATAAATTACAAAATAGTGGTTTTTAAAGACATGGGTCCATATCATTGGCAAAGATCTAGATTAGGCTAAAATTCTTGGAGTGAGTCAAGAAAGAAGACATAGAAATAATCCATGAAGGAATTGAATAAATCCTAAGGGGTTTGGAATGGGGATGCTGAAATAAGGAAAAATCCACTTTTCTTGGCCACTTTTGGGGATTTTTAGAGGAGGAAAAGGGCCCCCTAGATGGAAAAACTAAAAATATTTATTTACTTGACATTTTGTATACTCATCAAGCCAGACAACTTTGGTTTATTGAAATTTTTTCAGAAGTGCACAATTTGGGAGATAGTTTGTTTGGCTAAAAATTCTAAGTCTCGGAAAAGGGGTGAAAAGGGACAAAGTTTTTATTTCCATATTGTTGTAGTTTTTTACTAGAGCATCAAAATGAAAATATGAGAGTTTCATGAGTTCCCTGTCATCATTAATAGCTACGTATCATACAAAAGTTTCCCTAGTTCCTGACATTATTACTTTTACAAGTGACATAAGTTGGAGTTTGGGATTAGTTGCACAAGATTGAAAAGTGTACAAAAAGAGTAAATTAGTGATATTCAGATGACTATAACTTTCTTCTCAAAGATCATATTTATGATGGAAATCACTTGGATAGAAGAATCCATATATCCACCCAAAATTGTAAATTGAGTAGGTAAACTCATAAGAAAATGAGAAGGGAGGTGAATGTTGACCTTAAAGGGAAAAATTGAGCATATCTTTCCAGAATTGTAAATTATAGTTTTAGGTAACAAATGTTGTTGTATGCACATTTCTCATAAGCTTAAGGTTACATATAGAAAATATATGATTTAGAATTAGCTCTCTCTCTATGTGTGTGTGTGTGTGTGTGGTGTAAGAGAAATCTACATATATGAGGAAAAGACAAGGACAGTTCTTCAAAATAAGCATCTAATTTATTTAGGAAGCTGCAAGAAAAGGACATGTAGACTTAGTGAACAATATGGAAGACCTTCAATGAAATTTCAATGTGAGAAAATATTGATATATGACATACGTGCATGTCAAATGTGGATGATGAGTAAGAAATACCATCTACAATTCATGATATTTCGTTTGTAGTGGGTACACATGGAGGTTCAAAGCATGGGAATATGAAAAGTGGTTTAAATAGAAGGTAAAAGGGCTTGTGAAGAAACTGGACACAAAAATATTAGGACAAGAAGTTTGGTGGAAAAGGCCTTAAGCCATATTCACAACATTGTATTCATTCTAATGATACAAATATTTAATACAATAATTAAACCACCTAAATTTCTCTCACATCAACACCTCATCGAGAGATAAGGTAGGAGAAGGAAAAATAGGAATCTAGAAACAAATTAAGAATAACAATTATATCCTAGTATGTGAAATATATAAAGGTGGTATACTAGGACTTTATGATTGTATATGAGTAAAAATATAACATCCCCCCCCTCAATTATAAGTCCAAAAAATAATACTAGAAATACAACATAAAATGATATCATTTCCAAGTCTTCATGTTGAAACTCCTGAGTTGAGCCTCAATGAAGAACTACCTGAAAAACCGCCAAATATGGATGCTGAAAACTTTGGAAAATATCACTGTGTATTCATGTGAGAAAGGATGCCTATAATTTGTTCATTAATGTGAACTCTAGTATGATGAGAACGAACCAAGAGAATTGAATCGACTACAAGTTTGACACATCCCCGAAAATGCCTAACAACTCAATCAAATGCCAAGCTACAATGCAAAACTATCCAACTATCCTCTACTAGGTCGAATGACCATCCAAGTGAAAAAAATATCCACATCATTGCTCTCAAAATAAACATCCATGTGTATGATTCAATTTCAATTCATCGAACCATAATTATGTCAAATTCTTCCATCTATAGACTGCAATTTCCCATCTGGGAAATTTGATGTTCGTTTGACATATTTGATGCCCATTTGGCATATGGTTTGTCAAAACTTTCTGTCTGAAAACCATTTTCAATTCCATCATCAATTCCCTCCTTTATCTATTTAAAGGAGAGACCACAAGTGGTTTCATGAACCATTTTCACATGATTTTTGAACTACCCCCCCTTAAGGTGAAAAAGAGTTACATCATTGTACTCCCCCCTCTAGGATAAAGAGAGTCCCATACTTATTCTATTTGTGTACAACACAAAGTGGGCATGTGGAAACAACCACATGTTATCTTATGCTGTGAAGGACATTCTTGAAAGCTATGCCATAAGGGGACCACTTTAGACTTATATACCTTTATGTTAGGTACAATAAAGGATATATGTTTTCAAGATTGGTCTTTACTGGAGATTGAATTCTATGGTAAGACTTATATAATCACTTGGTTTTTATGACCATTGCCAAGGATCGATCCACTCACAGTGAATCTTCAATCTTGCAGGTTTCTTTAGTGTTGAACATATGTCTGAAGAATGGTTATGCTTGCCACAATGCTAGCAAGGATGGAGATCAAAACATTGATTCTCCATGTGACCAACTCGACTGCAATGTTGGCACTTCACACTCTGATGTTGAATCGGAACAGGTGAAGCTGAGACTTCTTGAAGGAATCCAACACTTTGTAACTGAATTGGTTTGGAATAATTGGGAATATGAAAGGTAACTTCCTTGTCCTATCTAAGTCTTGTTTTTTGCTTTTTGTAGCTAATTTATTCCCAAGGTCTGATGATGGGTTTGGAAAGAGGATTCAGAACTCGATCATGTTGAACTTGAACAACTTCATCTTCATTTGCATATGGAGTTTTCTTGCATAGTTTATCTTGAATGCATTGTTGATTTTTATGACCATCATTATCATCATCAAAATTATCATGATCATCGTAGAGAGGGTTGTTCTAAACAAAAGACTAGTTCAAAAAACTTCATTGACTGCTTTTTTGAGATTATCAACTCATCATTCAATAGTGGGGATTGAGATTGAAGAAGTATAACTTTAGTTTGCATCACTTGCAAACATGTTAGAACTGATTGGAGAGTGGCTTTTTTCAGTATCACTATGTTTTCTTCAGCAATGATTATTAGAGTGTTCAATAAATCTAATAATTCTAGATTTCTCTCCATTTGAACTTGCTCACTTGCACTTTACGTTCACTTGGACTTCACTCTTTATTGCACTCACTTGCTTGAATTTTTTGTTGCTTAAATTCGCTCGGTTGTATTCTTTATTTCATTTGATCGCACTTCCTTACAACAAGGTGTGAGTGTCAGGTACTGCCGAAAATGCTCCCCAACTTGTGATTTTACAATGATTGATTGACAAGCACAACAATTGGAATTTGGACTCAAAAAATAAAGGTTGACAGGTTCAAATGAAAATGCACCCAATTCCACCCGCGACGTGTAGAATTGTCGGTGATGGAGTGTATTGTTAAGGCACTTTGTTATGTGAATTCATTGGTTCGAAACCCTCGACTAGCCTTGTGTACCACGTGAGGGGCCACGTTGGCATTCCTAGGGTTATAGTGGTAGAAATTGGATAACACGACCACGTGTCACGCGAGTACGTGCTCAACTAGTTCCTGATTTCCCCAGTCAAAAAAAAAAAATCACCCAATTGCAAAGTCATCCTACTTACAAAAAACTATTTGTAAGTTACAATTATTGTTGATTCCAAAATTTATTTCAAATTTGAATGCTTGACGATGCTTTGAGTTGTCCTTGAATATTAGCTTGATGTGTCCATTGTTGCAACAATTTGAATTGCTCCTTTGGTTAATTTGATTGCATTGCCTTCATTGATATTATTTGATTGCTTGTAAATGCTCGATCATATGTTCTTGAATGGTATTAATCGACATTTAGTGCAAGAGCGACTAATGCTTGAACTTCATGTATGTTGCATTAAATGATGAATTGCAAGTATGATTATGTCAACACTAGACACAAGATAACATAAAGCCTCCATGAAAAGCTTACCATTGCACCCAATACAAGGTATACCTAAGATCTCCTTATTCAATTTTGGGTAGATCTCAGACACATAGAAAAAAAAATTGATTTTGTTATGGGCTTCTTGTAATGTTTCCTCAAATACAATTTTGAATTTTTCAATATTCTTCATGTCCCCACATACCATGGACTATCACTTACATCCCTTGGGTTTTAAAGTGCCTAGGAATTATAATTGTTTGGGTTTTAAAGTGCCCAGGCATTACAATTGTCAAATATTCTTAGGACTTTTGAAAATTACCCAACTACCTAACAACTCAACATATTCTCCCTTATACCTCCCACTTTGAGAATTATTTTAATCCTTATTTACATTTCTATGAGATAGGCTCACATATTATTGCAGACTATTTTTATTTATCCAACCATTAAAAAAAAACACTTTAGTTGTTAGATATTGTAGACCATGAATTAATATAAAGACAGAATTTGGATGTGAGACAAATAAGTTGCCAATTCCAAAAACAAGAACTAATGTTACCTTATTCCGGCATAAACATGTTGGTTATGGAAGAGTGAGCATTGGTCCACTCAGAATAATAAGGAGTCTTGGATTTGAATGAAGGGTGAACAGACGTTGCAGATTGGTACCTCAAGCAATATGGGTTGCAACAAATCCAAACGCTTGTTGATTTCATCTACCTCCATTTTTTTTTTAAAGCTTGACAAGTGCAAAATGGGAAGATCTTGTTCCAGCTATGCAGATCTCATTCTAGTTGGAAAATTGTTTGGTGAATCACTTGAATAAAGGATATATTCCTCCTTGAATTGAGCACACATTAAACCCTGAATGGGGTTGTTGGTCGTTGTTTTTGAAGGACACATGCGAGTAGATCAGACTCTCTGTTGATCAAAAACTTTACTCGTGGGAGCTAGCAGTAATTTCACACTCTGTCCTTGCACATTTTGTGGAATACGATGATATCGATAAAAAATCATATGTCCTCAATCGCTTTGATGATACAGATCGGAAATCATTTGTCCTCAAGTGCTTAGATCGGCAATCACCACTTACCACACGTTCACACTAATTGTAGGATGATGGCTTGGTCTCTCTTGGATTGTTGTTATGATGCAATCTTCTGGATGTGGTGCAATAGGAGGGTTCAAACATAAGATCTCAAAGTGATTCTACTATGATATTTTGAATTAGCGGCTTGTGCAAGCACCTTGGATGATCTCATGCACACAAAATAAGTGACCTGCAATTTTTGTGTGATTTGGGTGTGGCAATTCTCAATTCTTAGATCTACGACAATTGGCATGCATTGCAGTTTCGAACGGTGCCTCTATGAAAATATATCGACCAACCCTAGGGACCAATGATAGAGGAATATATGGATAGAAAGATAGATCAAATCAGAGCCACCTCTGGTTGGATATGTATAATAACAACAAGAATGGATGGGCTTGGCATCTGATGGAGAAAGTGTAGTGCGCTTATCAATGGACAAATGAATACGTGAATATTAAGATGTTGCTTGTCTTTGCACAATATTCATTGCTTTGTATTCATATTGTATCATTTTCAGATCTAATGCAATCAAAATTGGCCAATAAGAACATCAGGTTAATTTGTTGAGGGAATATGTTAAGGAAAATACATAATTACATCTCTAACTAGTTAATTAGTTAGTTCACTGTTAATGGAGTTGGTAACTCTCTAACTTCTTGTAACCATATTGTGTAACTATACATGTTCATATTAATAGAATACACATCAATAGTGTAGAGTGTTGCATCAATTCTATCTCTGCTTAATCTTTTCATGGTATCAGAGCTGGTTTGGGCCTCACTCCATCACTGGAGGGCCCAAAGACCCAGGGTTATGAAAGAGAAGAAGATTCGATCTTGAAACCACTGCTACTTCTGTATAGCAGAAGAAGGGAAGTCAGTGATGAAGAGCCTTCATGCACATACAAAATATATGAAGCCGGTGTTGTTCGAATACAACCTTCCTACACACTCAAAAGATATGAAGCTGGTAAATTGCTGAGTTAAAAAAAAATCGACTGGAATTCCGTGCAGGCGAAGTCTGTCAAGCCACCGAAGGTTATCACCAGGAAGCCAGCCACCTGACGCTGAAACAAGTATGTCAGGCCACCAGAGGTTATCACCAAGAAGCCAGCCACCTGATGCCGAAACAAGTATGCCAAGCCACCGGAGGTTGTCACCAAGAAGCCAACTACTTGACACCGAAACTTGGAACGATTTGGTAAACCCTTAAATTTCCATTCATTTTTTCTTTTAGAACTTCTTTGAAAAATGGTTGCACATCATTTATGCAAAGATCTCCTTGTTGGTGAAGAGTGAAGCCATTTTGCAATGATTTGAAATCATTGTAAGTCCCCAACAATTATATATATTAAAGAGGATTGGAAATTGTTGGTGAGATTCAAAGACCAATGAAGAGTGAAGTTGTTTTGTAATGATTGGAAATCATTGTAAGTCCCCAACAATTATATATTAAAAAGGATTGGAAATCATTATAAGGAGAAAGTACGACTATTCTACTGTATAGCCAATTCTATTGGGATAAAACTTACTGCACCATGTGAAGATCCACTAGTGAAGATATTGAATTTTAAAATTGAGTTGAATTATATGTGATGGGATGTTTTTGGATATATACATATTATTAATATGTATGAAAGTGTATGGGAGATATTAATGTTCATTAAAAAAATGAAAATATGTTGATGAAGGGTTTATGAGAATTTAATTTTTACATGTCTTGGAATTTGAAATGTAAAAAGGTATTAAGCTTAGCTAACTCAATATGGATGCTTGTTAGAATTAGCTACTCTAACAAATGACAAGAGAATATGGAAATCCAAGATGAAGGTAAATTCAAGAGAAAAAGGCATGGTGATGAGATTTATTTTGAATTTTATTAAGAAATTTGCAAAGAGTGAAGCAACTTTAGTGAGCCGAATCGAATAAGCAGATTCCAATGAAGAAGAGTCACCATGGAGCGAATAGTCTGCAAGATAGAAAATCGAGAAAGAAGTCACAAGACAAAAGTATTGCCTCTTCTATTGTTGAAGAGCATTTCCGCATTATTGAGCAGTAAAAAATAACAAAATACAAATAAATTTTAAATGAATTGTTCATTTGTGCCCGACACCCCGTTAGACACTCCAGTAAGTTTTTTGGTCCAATTTGTAAGAAGTTGTGAGCTTTGCTATAGGCAATCTTTGTTCCCCACGTTCAATAAGCCTTGATTGAATCATGCCTACATAGGTTAGTAAGTGATCATGTAGAATGTATCCTTGGTTTCGAGCAGTGAAGCACTAGCCATGATACATCACAACTATCATTGGTTTTGAGCATCTTGAGGCATTGGCTAGTGGAGGAATGTGGTATTAAGTCCACTTTGGTAGAGAAATGTGGTATTAAGTCCACTTTGGTAGATGAATGCGGTATTAAGTCCACTTTGATAGAGGAATGTGGTATTAAGTCCACTTTGGTAAAGGAATGTGGTATTAAGTCCACTTTGGTAGATACGAGGGTGTCTACTCGTATGCTAACTTGATGATTGTATCAGAGAATTTGAATCTTTGATTAACAGGGGAAATGTGAGATATGTGAGATATGTGAGATATTAATCTCAAAGTTGGTTAGGACCAAGTTTTGTTTAAGGGGGAGTGTGAAGTCTAATGCATTGGTAGCTGGCGATAGTGATAGTTTTTCCTGAATGTAATTAAGGGGGAGTGTTAAGTAAAATACATAATTACATCCCTAACTAGTTAATTAGTTAGTTTACTGTTACAGGAGTTGGTAACTCTGTAACTTCTTGTGACCATATTGTGTAACTATACATGTTCATATTAATAGAATACAC
>CBVK0100145330.1:0-17938 GCA_900067695.1 Picea abies | reverse complement strand
TCATTGTTTCCAATATAATTCTATTTTCTTATACCATATTAAATCTAAAAATAAATTCTAATATATATATATATATATATAAATCTATATATATTTAATTAATAACCAATTTATATATATCTAAAATACCTGGTCTAACGTTTGGTATGTTTGAACTGCAACTATTAAATTTTTTTTGTTGTTGTTTGTCTATATCTGTGTTAAAAATATTCAGTATGTATATTTTTATTTGTGTAAAAAAAAAATTGTGTGCTTGGCTTGCAGGTTAGGTGGAGCTTAGGTGGAGCTGGAGCTTGGCCCAAATTTATAAGTTTTCCTTAAATATATCATTTATACCTCTAGTTATTTATGTTTATATCATCGTTTTCAAGGATTTTACCTGTATAGGCAAACAAGTTTTAAAGTTTTAGGGGGGGTTCAGGTAGGTTTTGAGGGTTGTTTGAATGACACAAAACATATCTTTCAGTCAAGAGTCAAGAGGATGGGTGGATAGGTAGGCCCTTGGCTCCATATTTTAAACCAGGGCTCTAATACCATGTGTAAGGTCTTTTCCAATAGAGCCTTATAAAACATAAATTAAAATAGAGAAATGTTATCCTAACTTTTAGTCATTCATTATTCATCATAATTAAAATTTATGAGAAACATCATAATTAACCACATATTCAGCATCATAACAAACCACATATTCAACATATTCAACATCATGACAATAGACCACATAACACAACATAATAATGAAAATACATACCTCTAATTGACGCTACTATTGTTCTCCAACTCTTCCTGATGCTCTTCCCAAAACCAACTAACCTCCCAGCTAGCTAGGAAAAGAGCCTCTCTGTCTCCCTAGCTCCAATATTCCATAAGGATTCCTAGCCCATGAGCCCAAAACTCCTAGCAACAGGTGCCCCCTATCTCAGTCCACCAAAATCCAACAAGTTCCTCAAGAAAAAACCAATACCATTGTCCAGGAAGCTACTCCATCCCCCAAACCAACAATACAGTCCTCTCCTCTCTCAAAATGATGCTCTCTCCCTCAAATCCATAAGTCCCTTCTCCAGTATTTTTCCCTTCGGTTATCCTCCTTTCTCCCTTCTCTCATTCACTGCCTTCTCCCTTTCATTAACACTGACCCAACTTATCCCTCCATTCAATGTCAACCACCTTATCCCCTTTCTCTTTAATGGTTCGATCATTCAATACGTTAAGTCTCCATTTAATAAATTAAAATTTATTAAACTCAAATTCATTAACCAAATATTTAATCATGAAATTAATTAATTAATTAATTAACTAATAACATTAAACAATTATTTAAATCATGAAAATTGATTAAATACTTAGGGTTGTTACATATTTGTGGACTTTTGAAGAAATTACTTCGGAGGAAAATAGGAATGGAGAAGCATAAAATCTTGAAGTCCCGAAGTAAATCATGATCGTCTGATGGAGAAGGACGTGTGGTGTTTGATATGCAACTCCAGGGCTTCTCCATAGCCACTAATCCTCATGCAATTTTGACATATCGAATACACATGATCTATTGATCTGATTGTGATCTACGATCTGGGAAAGCCCCACTTTCATTGCCACGCACCGCTCTTTGATGGAACATGCTTCCTGCTATGAATATGAATGACTCACAAATACTTCAGGAGTTCACGCTTTGAGCCTTTTCAATGCATATCTCTTACAATCCTCCGAAGTGACGAATTCCATAAGTGTGAGATCTGACGTCGCATGGCCTCTTGATTTGGATGACCGAGATTTATTTCGGGACTTTGGTCTTTGGGTGTTTCCGATTCCTTTAATCACTCAACTTTTTCTTTCTTTATCCCATAGTACAATATTGCCTGACAGGTTTCCCCTGCTGAAAGATCAAAATCCATGAGCCATGCGGGCTCACAACTAGCTGATATTTTAATTTCCTTTCTGATCCCTACAATGAGAAGATGCTCGTTCATAGCAATATTAATATGCGTCATTGATCTGTTGATCTAGCAAGATCAACAATTGTGAGCGATTGCAGGCTCACAACTTGTGGAAACCTTAATTTGCATCCAGATCCCCGCAATGCCTCCCCACCAGTTTTGCTCGGATGAGATATGATGGTCGTGACTTAATCTTGTTGATCTGATGGCTGAAAAATGAATCTGTTCACTTGCTAGTATTTCGAACCCAAAAAGGGTTGCGCTTGGATGTTTCTTGTGTAGGCCATGGACTTGGATGATCTTCTACCCTTGACAACTATATGTGATAATAGGATGAGAATAAGGAACTTGGGCCAAAAATAAATTTTCTTGAGCACAAAGACCATGAACTAGGCCTCAAACCAACAAATATATCTTTTGTAAGAGATATTTTTCCTCTGGATGGGATATGGGAACCATTAGGAGTTTTTTCACACTACAAATAGGATTCAATGCCTATACCATAGTCGGGGGAGGGAAATCAATGGCCCTATTCCCTAAATGAAGCTTTCTCATGCTCAAAAACCATAAACAAGGCCTTTGATTGGAAATATGGGCACTATTAGTCTGTTTTACATAACAATAATTTCTCTTAGGACCTCTATGATGGTCAGGGATGGAAAATAAGGGCCTTAGATCTTAAAAAAATATTTTTTGGCTTAATGTCCATAAGCAAAGATTATGAGGGAATTTTAGGGTATCTTTGGCCACCATTTAGTAGTTTTGCACAATATAATTGGGTCTTGAGGCCTCTAGGTTGTACCTAAATTCCATTAGGGGGTTTTGTGCACCATGTATTACACAAGGTCAAAGAATGAACATAAATTTCTTATGCCTATTTGAATCTTATCGAGATCGAACTTCCTAAAGTGGTCCTCAAACCACAACCTTAAGCCTCTTTAGGGGATCTTTGGCCTCCAATTGGAAATATGGGTTTCATTAGTATGTTTTTTGGTGTAAGAATAGATGTTGAGGAATTTACCATTGATGAGAGAGAAAAGAAAGGGCCTTATGCCCTAAAAAAATATTCTTGGGTTCAAGGGCCATTAACATGACATTGAACCATCACATGATCCTTTTTAAGGGATATCTAACTTTGGGGTGTGATATAAAAAACATTGAGAAACCAATATTATCACTCTACAAATGTTCAATATTGGTAGGTATAGGGTGAAAAGAGGAGGAATCTTTTTACATAATTTTAGAAATTATACAATAGCATGGGTATATTCTATGCTATCACATGTATTGAGAAAAGGGGAAGGAATGGTATGACTTTCTAATGGTGTTATTTTTTTATCACAATAGTGTGATTGCATTCTAGGAATGTGCACATGCTTGAGAAAGTTCATGTTCTTAAGAACATGCACTTGTTTTAAAATATGCATGAATTCTTATAACTCGTAAGCATTCCTACAATTTAAAAATTTATTAGCAACATTAAGAATTCTCAATTACATGTTTTTTGACTTGGTTGATTTATATATATGTTTGGCATAAGGACTCTAGTGATGTAAGATGAAAAACAACAAAACCTCCCTTTTTTTGAATGGCTATCAATATCTCCATTTTTCACATTAGGCTAAGTAAATCACTAGTGAAACTATACACACATATAGATCTAACTATGCATATTCCCAATAAATGATTTTCTTAAAGATAATATTGTTTGCGATTTTTTTTTATCTTGAAATATATTAGAATTTTAAAATATAAATGTTTTTCATTATTATTATAACTTTTATAGCCTTACCCATTTTAAAAAAATATATAGGTTGCATAGTATTGACTCAGATCTACAATGTAAAAAAATCCTTTGATTATCTTAAGGTGCTTAAACCTTGTACTAATGATTGACCTCATAATTTAAGGTCTATCTTAACACTATTAATTTAAAAAATGAAAAATTAACTTTAAAAAATGTGAATAATTGTACAAATTATTTAAAAAAAAACTAATCATTTAGATACTCAAGAGCACCACTAAAGCAAACATGTGCATTATATTTTAGAATAAAAATAAAATACCACTATTAGAAAAATTAAAATTTCACAAACATACCAAAACAACTATAAATAAAAATTACATATTCTAGAAACTAATTTTATTTCCTACATATCTTTATACATCATATTTGCATATTTGCATTTCCACTAATATATTATAAGAACTTAAACTTATACTCACCCTTATACAATAGACACTAATAAAATTCTCTATTCTGCTAAAAAAAACACTATTAAAATAATTTCCAATCATATATCATGAAAATGTATAACTTAACCCATAAATCAATGTCAAGGATAACTTTAAAGTTTTTAATTGACTTCTTTCCCCTCCGTCTTATAGATGGTAATATAGATTCTCTTCATATATGAAAATTAGTTAATGATAGATGGGGTGTCTACTCAAAACTTTAAAATTTTCAAAAACTATGACATAATTTACTTCCACAGTAGCATGATTAAATTTTTAATGTTTTTTAAAATTAAATAAAAAAATATTATTTAAAAATCTATTGATATTTTCCTACATTAATATCATGTTAACAATACCATACTAATGATAATGCATTGCTTGTATTTGTGACAATTATATGTATGACCATCACTTAATTAATCGTAATTTATAACTCCTTAATTTCATATTGATGATGATGATGATGATGACTAACGTCCACTATGACCAAGTTGGTCTATCAGAACTTAAGAGGGTTAGTGATTACTTGTGATTCTTTAGAATTTTGTTTATGTGCTCAAAAAACATTATGAGAATCTTTCCAAGATCACCACACATTTTTTTAGTTAAGAGGTTGGGAAGGTTGGTAGTGTGACAAATATTTTGAAAGTGAGATCTAATATGGGTATATGCTAGACAATCTAAGAGAAAGTGCTTTTAGTCTTCAACCTTCTTAGTGTCATAAAGGTGACACACTCTTTCATCCCATGGCATTTTAGGAATTGACCAACGTCCAGTTTCACTATTGAGCTCATGAGAATTTGTTATTATATTAGCAATGCTTATTTTTTTCTTTACACTTGCCAAAATAGATAGATAATTTTTGATATCCTAGATTACGGTTGATCACATCCTTATAATACCTTGATTTTCTTTTTTCCTCTAACTATTTATCACATCACATTTTCTCCTTCAATTTTGATTTGACTTTTTTTTTTTAATAATATATTTATTCTGCAAAATGGTGTCTTCCATGATTCCCCAATAGTTTAGCCAAGACCGGGCATCTTTATGCCATCCTCGCTTGAGTCTATGGTGGTTATGACTCGATTTTGAAGAAATTTTAGGAAGCCTCTTGTCTTCCATGTTGTTTATCTTGTTCTTATACATTAGGTATCTATTCATAGCCATGCTCTCAATGGGGGAGAGTATTGTTTCTAAGAGGATGGGATAGGGCATATTTCCTTTCATTCTAAGATTATAGGTTATAAAATTATTTTGTATTTTCTCTATCTTTCTCCAGGATTCACAAGAGATACTACAGCCCCAAACTTCACATCCATAAAGAATAGCATGTGTAACAAGAGTCTCAAAGAGGATTTTATTCTTATCCAAACTCCAAAGATCAATTGATTTACAATTGTTTTCAAGCCCATAATAAGCTTCCCATCCCCCAATAATCCTTTTCTCAATGCTATAATTCCAATTGAGCTTGTGGTAAATATCAATTCCAAGATATTTTTATGAATTCACTTCCTCCAAGTTGTTGTTGTCATATGAAGGTATTAAATGTCATATAAGAAGGTATTATTTAATAATCATGACCTTAGTATTATCAGTATTAAATGTCATACCCATATTGGAGAAAAAATCCTTGAGGATTCTTAGTTGGTTTTCAAGATCATGGTGAATCCTTGCCATAAGAACGATATCATGGGCGTAAAGAAGAATATTGATGACTATACCAGCGAGAGTAGGGCCGACACAATTTTCTTGTTCCAAGAAATCTTCTAACTTGTCAATGTAAATGCCAAAAAGGGTAGGGGACAAGGGAAAACCTTGTTTGACTTTGATATTGTAGTTAATATCTTTTGACCATCCCTCATTATTTTCAAAACTTAGAAATAACGTTCTTATACATCCTCATTGCAACATCCCTCAACACGAGAGGCACTTTTATCTCTTCCAACCTATTCCAAAGGTTTTTACAAGGATCCATGTCTAAATCTTTTCTAAAGTAAAAACAACAAAAACAAATATTGGTTTTATTATTGCAGAACTCCTTTGCAATGATTCTAAAGGTAACAATATGGACCACAATTGAATGAATCTCTGCCTGACTGCTAAATTGAAGATCTAATGTATATGAGGGATAAGGATTGGCCCTTCAATTTTAAAAATTTCATCTTGGTAGCCTTCAATGTCCTTATCTTTCCCATTTGCAAGCTGCTTATCCCCGAACTCTATGTCATCTAAAGAAAAAACTTCTTCCTTTGTAGGGACAATAGGAATGGTGTCCATGCCATTAGGGAAATCGTAAAGACTTTTAAGGTAGGATTTCTAGTCCCTTAAGTGAATCCTATTATTTTCTTTAGTATTGTGTTTTAGAATTTGGCTCCAAAACTTCTTAGGATCCAACTTATATAGTTGTGAAAGTTTCTCTTTCCTTTTATTGATATAGTACATTTTTTTCCTTTTAATTAGGGCTTTGTACGTATTGATCTTATCGAGTTTTAAGGACTCATTAGAAGCACCCCTAATGGATTTCCTAGAAATTTTACATTCTTTATCATACCAAGGGTTGGTCGTTTTATTATTCTCTTTATAGTACAACTCGAAAGAGAACTTGTTAATAGAAGTGGAAAGGGTAGTTGTAAAATTATGATAGAGTTATTCAATGTTATCCTTATAAGTTAGGAGATTTAATTTACTATTTAATTCCTTTAAGAAAATGTCAACTTTACTTTTGTTAAAGCACAAATTGCTTTGATTATCAGAATTATGTTCAATGGTGCTCCTATGGATGGAAAAGTTTAGATGTAGGGTTAAGCATTTATGATCATAGTCACACTCATGGTCATTTAAAAGGTAAAAAGTTTCTATCTAGTTGGACGCAGGGATATTAGATATCACATAATCTACAACACTACTACCTAGCCCATGAATACAAGTCATCTAGTTGGATTTTGTCCACTTCATTACTCCATTGCAAATTATTTGGTCTTGAGAGTTGCAGATCTTGACCAACTCAATACCAAAAAAATTCTCAATTAGGTCGTCAGAGCTTGTTTTGTATCTATTAGATAAAAGAAGGTCCTCATCTACCCATAAAGGATTATGGTTGGAGTCATTACTTAAAAGAGTAGCTTGTTTAGTTGCAGTCCTAGAATTAAAGTCTCCTAGCAGGAGGATATTACCTTCATTTTTCAAACTATAAATATCTTGTTCTAAATTATTCTAGGGACAATTGTTATCTAGATTGTTTTTTTATAAAAAGTAGAATTAATAGGTGAAAAATATCAAATTTCTATATACATATTCTTAGTATTGGTGTCTACAATTTCTATCCAAATGTATTGTTTGAGAGGGTCAATCTTATCAAGTTGAATGTGAGGCGAAATGCTCTTTCTAATATAACAATCTACACCTCCCATCCCTCTACAGTGGGATTTTTTGTTCCATGCCGACCACAAGACAAATCCTTCTATGTTAGGGACCTTAGACTCCTCATTCTCCGAAGTTTCAACTAGAAAGATAATATCAATATCACTCGTGATCCAACTTATCATAGTACCTTTGTGCCATAGAAAGCCATGACAATTCTAAAACAAGATCCCGAGTATCTCAAATTCCTATTTATTATTATCCTCCTCGTCTCTATCCCTAACAATAGCTTTTCAATTCCTAATTATTGCACATTTTCCTTATTTCCTAGCTTCTTTTACCTTTTGAACTTCCTTCCTTAATTTAGCTTGGTCTTCGGTAATGAGGTCTTCATTCATAAATATTACTAACCCTTTAAAGCTTGAATATTTATTAAGTATGATATATTTATGGTCATTACAACTTAGTTTTTCACAAATCAGCCTATCTTTTTGATCGATTATTTTTCCTAGCCTCTTTGCTTCTATGAGGTAATTTGTATCAATTTGTGATTTATTACTTAATTCTTCTCTTACTATTGCTAGTGTATCCTCCTCTTGTTGTTCTTTTATACCAAAAATTATGAGGTTCAAGGCTCTTTTGTTACGCTCATGGTCTAGTTTGATTAGATTATTCATTTCCTCTTTGATGGGCTTGATAGCCAATTTGTTTTCCATGCTACTAAGGCCCAAATTGTTGGATAATTTTTCTTTTAGCTCTTTTTATCATATCTCTCAAGTTGGGAATTTCTTCAACCTCTCCTTGGGTTGATTGTTTATGTTTTTCCATTTCTTGAATCCTATCCTTCATTGTCTATAATTCACTCTTGAACCCTAAGAATCTATATTCTATTTAAGATTGAATGGTATCTTTAATTTTTTTTGTCAATGATTGCCTCTATCTCTATTTGGAGTTTTAAGTCACTTTCTTCACTCCTTTTTTCCAATGTTTCTAACTCTATTGAATTTTGGCATCTCTCTCTTCTCTTCTTTTTTCTATTGATTCCATATAGTCATAAAGGATCTCTAGGGTGATTTTGGGGGGCCTCTCCATGTTAGGATGTTTTTTTGGAATAGGTGGTGGAGTGCTCATATTGAAAAGAAGAGAAAAAAAAATGTAACAATTATTCAAATAAACTTTTACTTATGAAACTTAAAATAAAAAATATTTGAATATCTTTAACTTAACAAATTATAAATATATTTTAAATTAAAAAGTGACTCACCTACAGAGATAAAAATAATTTATGAAAACTGCAAAGAAGTTTCGAAGAATCTACATAGATTATTCTCGTAAAGGTGTGGGTTGCCAATGGTTATTCTATCTCCCAAATTAAAAATGTTTCTCCTTCCACGTGTCATTCTAACTCCAAAAAGTTTATAACTCTTTGGAATTGCCAGAATGATATATATAGGAACATTCTTCATTTTTATCTCAATTATAAGGAACATTCTTAATTGTAAGGAACATTCTTCATTATAAGGAACTTAATTTATCTTTCATTTAATTATAAAGTAGAGAAGAAATTAGAATTTTAAATGTTCTCAACACTGAGTAGCATTAAAACATCATTTTCTTAACTTAGGACATTGACATAAGAGGAGCCAAATGTCACCAGAATCCTAATCTTTGAGTAGAGGGTTGATCTTGGTTAGAAATTATCATGTCAAAAGAAACCTAAACAACAATTTCGATAAAAGGGTATCATCGATATTCGAAGGCACCCTTAAAGAAGGAGTTAGACTCATGGAAGAGTGAACAAGGTCTATAGTAATCCCTTACCATGTCCATGATTTTACTTAAATTTAGCTCCGGCTCCGTAAAGAGAGTGACTTCTGTTAGTAACATTTTTGGTATCGGGATTTTAAAGAGAAAGACGACCGAGATATTTCGAGTCTCGAAAAACCAATGGGATCCTAGTCGTTAATTTTGGCAGGACGCGTGTCAGACATCAGAAGGAGAGTCGGGATTTCGGTCCATCGGAGGATCAGAGTTTCTAAAGGCAGAAAACTCTTACCTCAGTTAATCGTGATGCGTGATTGCCCGACTGAATACAGATCGTCTGATCCAGAGGCACATGGCGAGAGATCCCATAGAGTCGGGGGTCACGGAACTAAAAGTCCCGAGCACATGGCAACAAAAATCCCGATATCCCGATGCCCGATTTCCCGATATCGGGGGGCAGTTTTCGATAGTGGAAGACAGGTGGCAGGAAATGCACCAAGGAGTTGACCGTCAACAAGTCAACGGTCATAAGCTATCGGGTTTCGGGAAATCAAAATTATAGTGGACACAAATCTCGTGTCATCAAAAACACCGAAATCTCGATGGAAAGTTGGACCGCGGTCGCGTAGGGACAGGTCCTATGGATCATGGTCTAGTCGGAAGGGGCTAATTCCTGAGAGAAGGGGCTCATTGCATATCGAGATATCGAAGATCCCGGAGGTAAGGAACTCGCGCACTCCAACTCGCGAATTTTGAATTCCCGAAAAGTCTAGAGCTTCATCGCATACATCCACCATCGGTCCTGTGCCACCACGTCTTCTTTCCGTATAATGTTAGCCACAGTTTTTAGCCATTATGATCCTCCACCTGGCTCGTACACTTCGACACCCATGGATCCTACCGCTTGTATCTGCCTCATCATTTTCCTGCCCGATCACCGTTCACTCACCACTCCATGTCACTCATCAGTCCTACCATGTTTTCTCCAAGCGAGATTCAAATGGCAGAGTATGAAGATTTCCATGTCCTGTAAGCACAAGATCAGTCAGGGCCTTCCCCGATTCCAATGAAACAATTATTACAACAGCTGAGGGTAGTTGGACGTCGTTTCCTCCATAAATGGAAAGCCAAGGAATGAATGCAGGTTGGTCGATTCAGTCAGAGGGCCTCTGGAACATGATTGCGTCTGAATGAAGCTCACGAACGTCCAGAGATTGCAGACGCAGTAAATGTGAAGCCGTGATGTCTTCAATACAATGCCTCGATTTAGCTTCCAGTGTTTTGTTCCAAGTATATGTGGGCATTTTGGCCACTTTTGTAAGCATCGATGGTTGAGCAGAGCTCCCTGGTTGTAAAATTTTAATGAAGCATTGTTGTTCTAGTTATGTACTAGCTTTGGAGACTTCTTGCCTTATGAATGCCAGTTTCTATCATATCTTTGTTTACACTGTATTAGAGCAGCTCGGAATTGGAGGATCCAGTCGAGTTGTAACTATTATAGGATGATGTTGTAATGGATCACTGTAATAGTTACGGATCCTCTAATCAGTCCCTGTAATTCTCTTAGCGCTGAATGACTTGGAATTGGAGGATCCAGTCAAGTCCTCTTTCATCTTCTTGAAGCCCTGAACCAGGAGGATCCTGTTTTTGGAGTTTTTCCTTTGCAAACTGCTGCAAGCCTGATGCCCAGAGTTGTTTTTCCACTTTCTCCTAAGTATTCCACCTGTTCATGTTTAAATCAACCCACTGGCTGAAGTTAGGATTCCAGACCTCCTCTGTCCTTATGAACCAAACTCAGTCCTTGAGTTAGAGTGATACCTCCTAGAGCTGTTATCTCCATTTGATCACCTTTCATAAACAATTCGTGACATAAAACTGATGGGCGTTGGGCTCTACTCCTGCAAGCAATCTAGGAGTGACTTCTAACGCTAACATTTCTGGTGTCGTTGCCGGGGACGGAATTGAAGATTTTCCCTGGGTAGAACGACATTGAGTCTCTGGATCTAAAGGTGTATAGAATCATCAGAGCCTTTTAGATTTCTAATTTTGCACCTGGCGACTCCATTGTGACGACTCCGCTGGGGAAAACCTACTCTGTTAATTGTGGCTTTCAGAGGCAGGCATACGCGGTCTCACCCACAGCTGCCTCTAGCTACACCTGAAACGGATCCAGAGGCGGTGCTCAAAAAGGGAAAGGCCTCTGAAGAAGAAGTGTCCATCACTGAACCAGGTAACCCACCATATCCTTCTGTTGGAGCTCCTTTCTCTCCTCCTCGATTATTTGATCGGCCTGTTTCTGCAGTTTCCCGTTTCTTAAATTTTGGGAGTGTTCCTATTGAGTTTCCCTCTCCTGGTCCGAGACCAGAGGGACAGGACTTTGTCACTCCCCCCTCCTTTGAATTTGTACCTTGGCGTATACCCTCAACCTCAGAAGATTTCCCTACTCCTGCACAAGGAGGAGAACATGTCGACTAGAGCCCGATAGCCAGTTCCTTGGATCACCTCTTGTTTCCCACCCCACTCCGAGATTTACCCCCACCAGCCCCTTCACGAACTCCTTCTCCTCTGAGTTCTCCGCCACCTAATATTCCCATGGCTGGTGCAAATCCCCCTATGACTAGGATGGAAGCTATTATAGCCGCTAGGTATGCTCCCCTTGTATTACCTCAATCCCTCAACACCCTCCCGACGGAGGGTTACCTCAAGCAGCTACCCAAATTTACGGGTGAGGGGGATGTAACTGCAGACGAGCACCTAGAAGCCTTTTACAGTTTCACTGATGACCATGTTATCATGCACACAGATGTATGGATGAGGATTTTTGTCCACAGTCTCCTGGGAGAGGCTAGAAAATGGTTCAAGGCCCTGCCTCCCAGATCTATTGATGGGATCGAAGCACTAGATAGTGCCTTTTTGAGGCAATGGGGAGATAAAAAGGATTTTATGTATTACATGATGGAGTTTGGGTCGTTAAAGAGAAAGGAAGGAGAGTCTGTCTCCGAATTTTCCAAGAGATTCAACAAAATGTATAACAGAATCCCTCCGGAGATAAAGCCCTCTGAAGCTTCTGCAAAGATCACTTACTCCAGCGCTTTTGATCCTAATTTCTGCCTACTACTGAGAGAGAGAGAAGAGCCACTACCCTGGCCCTCATGCAATATGCGGCCGTGGAGGTAGAATCCAATATGTTGGTTGTCGACCAACTTAGGAGCGCTGCTGATAGGAACATACCTAAGAGTAGGTCAGAAGCTTCTCCATCCGGTTCCTCTTCCACACCCTATCAGACAGATGATACAGCTAGAACATTAAAATCACTCGCTGCTAAGATAGAAAGGTTGGAATTAGAAGGGAAGACTATGTACAGAAGTCCTCAAAACACTGATAATAGAGGTTTCAGGAGGCCAAATAACTTTACTCCCCCGAATGTGCAGAGAGAGAAGGGAAGAGACAGAGAAGATCAGAAGGTTCAGGCCCCTTTTCAAAACAATTTTGTGACCGAGGGAGAAGAAGGAGAATCAGAGGAGCTTGATCCTGAAATCCATTGCATTGGAGACACTCCTCCTTTTCCTCATATCACTCAATCTGCATACAAGGAGTCTCTTATGGACAACCAACTAAATGAGCTAAGCAAGGGAAACAAGTCTAGTGGTGGCCGAGGCAGGTACAACCTAAGGCCTGATAAAAGGATGGCAACACCTGATATTCCTCAGCAGTCCGCGGGAGCAGAGAGACCTTCTAATGAAGAAGCAAATGATCACAGAGGTAAGAAAGCTCAGACCCCCTCCCCCGTTGTCCATGATCATGTTCCTGAAATAAAAGAAGTTCCAAAGACTACATCTTTTAATTTTGAGCATGAGATTCAAAGGATCAGAATCCCTGTGCCCCTCACGGAGCTCACTAAACATGGTGAATTTAAAAGACGCTTCTCTAAGATTTTACAATCCGAAGCCTCATGCCTTCCCTCAGACTCCATAAACCTCCAAGACGAAAAGCCAGCAGTTGTCCTAGGTCCCATGGTAGAAGATAGAGATGACTCATCCCCACCCTTCTACACCTCCTTGAACATAAATGACAAAGTGCTCCACAACTGTTTAATCGATTCAGGAGCCTCTCACAACCTCATGCCCAAAACTGTCATGCAAGAATTGGGACTAGAAGTTACCAGAGCCTATCATGACCTCTATTCTTTTGACTCCAGGAGAGTCTAGTGTCTTGGAGTCATTAAATACCTAGTTGTGACCTTGTTTCAACTGCCTATGAAAAGTGTGGTCATGGATATCGTAGTAGCCGATGTTCCCCCCAAGTTCGGAATATTGTTATCAAGATCTTAGATAAAAAGACTGGGGGGAACCTTGCAGATGGACCTCACATATGCTACTATCCCAGTGTTCGGAGGAGAGCATAGAAGGATGTACAGGGAAGCTCAATTGGCCTATATAATCAGTGATGAAGCCAATCCCACCAACCATCCTATCTTTTTCGTAGACACTGATTTAGGCTCAAGTTTACTACAACTCACCCATGCCCCAGAGCCGCCTCTAAGACTTAGAAAACAACCCATTATTTCCCCTGAAGTTCCCCTCTCCATCACCCCAATCTGGAAAATGTTTTTTGATGGAGCCTGTTCCCGAGAAGGCGCTGGAGCTGGAGTAGTTTTTGTGTCACCTGCTCAGGAAACCATATCTCTGTCATACAAATTAGAATTCGAAGCTACCAACAATGTGGCATAGTATGAGGCTCTTGTTCTAGGACTAAGGGCTACGAGGAAATTGGGAATTCAGGAGATAGCAGTGTTCGGTGATGCAGAGTTGGTGGTCCAGCAGGTCAGAAACGCTTATCAAGCTAAGCATCCTTGACTCAGGAGTTACAGGAATGAGGTCTGGGACCTTGTTGACAGTTTCTTCTCGGCATTTAATATTTCTTTCATCCTAAGAGAGGAGAACACCTTGGCGGATTCCTTGGCTGCATCGGCCAGCAATTTCAAAGTACCTCGGCCACCCAAATTCCGATATGACGTGGAAGTAAAATACAGACCCTCCATACCTGACAACGTCAAACATTGGAAGGTATTTGAGGATGATCTTGAGGTCAAGAAGTTCTTGGAAACTATTGAAGAGTTTTCAGAAATGCACATAGACCAAGATGTCGTCCCGGAGGAAGAGCCCGATGAGGGTAATCTTCTAAATAAGATTGCAGGGCGTGATATCGTACAGCTGCCCAGCAACCATATTCCCAGGGGACTCGTTCCCTTGGAGAGGCTTTTTGATAATAACGATGTGTCCGTAAAAGGAAAGGTCTCGGAGGAGGATGATGATACTATTCAGTGCAACATTGGAACAGAGAGTAAGCCCAAGTATGTCAAATTGTCAAGAAGTCTGACAGGGGAGCAGAGGTCTGAATACGTTGGAATTTTAAAGGGATTTGCTGATGTGTTTGCTTGGACCTATGAAGACCTTAAAACCTATGACACCTCTATCATCGAACATAAAATCTCGTTAAAAGAAGAGGCAAAGCCTTTCAGGCAGAAACTAAGGCAGATCAATCCCATGTTGCTGCCTATCATGGAGAGAGAAGTGAAAAAGTTGTTGCAAGCTCAGATCATTGTACCACTAAGATATTCAGAGTGGGTGGCTAATTTGGTGCCAGTAAGGAAAAAGAATGGAGAGATTCGACTCTGTGTAGACTTCAGAAACCTAAACAGAAGCTCGTGAAAAGATAACTACCCCCTGCCAAAGATGGAACATATATTGAAGAGGGTGACAGGAGCTTCCAGGATGTCTATGATTGATGGTTTCTCTGGCTACAATCAGGTCTCTGTTCTACCTGAGGACAGGGAAAAGAGAGCATTCACCACTCCATGGGGCACATTCATGTATGCCAAGATGCCATTTGGACTTATGAATGCGGGGGCAACTTTTCAGCGAGCCATGGACATAACTTTCGTTGGGGAAAAGGACAAGTTTGTGGTCATTTATCTGGATGACATCATAGTGTTTTCAAAATATGATGTAGAGCATCGTCATCATCTCAGAAAGGTTTTCTTGAAATGCAGAAAGTTTGGCATTTCATTAAACCCCACGAAATCTCGGTTTGCTATGAAAGAAGGAAAATTACTAGGCCACATAGTATCATCACAAGGAGTCAGAATCGATCCCAGCAGAATTGAGGCAATACAAGCCTTACCCATCCCAAGGTTTAGGAAAGAGGTCCAATCTTTCCTAGGGAAAATTAATTTCCTAAGGAGGTTTGTGCCTAATTTTGCTGAGGAAGTAAAGTTGATAACGACCATGCTAAAGAAAGAAAATGAAGTAAGATGGACCCCTCAATCGTGACGTTCCTTTGAAAAAATCAAGAAAGCCCTGACTAAATCTCCTGTGCTTATCAGTCCTGACTATTCGAAAGATTTCCTTATTTTCTCCTTTGCCTCGCTTGACACAGTAGCTGTTGTTCTATTACAGGCAAATGACAGTGGGTTAGAATAGCCTATTGCTTACTTTAGCCGAGCACTTAGGGATGCCGAAGTCAGGTATGATGCTATGGAGAAGCAAGCTTACGCTCTGGTGAAAGCTCTCAAGGCTTTTAGAACCTACATTCTGCAATCAAGGATTATCGCCTATGTCCCTTCGGCTGCTGTCAAAGATATTCTTGTTCAGCCTGATATAGATGGGAGAAGGAGTAAATGGATAGCCAAAATCCTGGAGTTCGACCTGGAAATAAGGCCCACCAAATTGATCAAAGGGAAAGTCTTAGCCAAGCTAATGGCCGAGGCAAATTGCCAAGCTTTCAGGATAAGTTTCATCAATGAATGCTCGAGTATTCAGCAGGGTCGAGTGTCTGATATAGATCATCAAAGGGAGCCCCCATTGGCTCGATGTCCTTGGTATAAGGATGTCATATACTTTTTGCAGGAGCTGCGGCCTCCAGATGGCCTGCAAAAAAAGAAAAGAAAGAGCCCTAAAGCTCAAAGCAGTCAGGTACTTCCTAATTGATCAAGCGTTATATTGGAAAGACCCTCTGGGAGTGCTTTTAAAATGCCTTGGTCCACCAGAGGCCGAGAGGATCATGGATGAATTTCACAGCGGTCTATGTGGAGGGCACCATTTCTGGAGAGCCACAGCCCACAAAATCCTCAGGGCTAGGTACTACTGGCCTACCGTATTTACTGATGTCTGCAAAGGGGTCAGAGCCTATGTCAAATGCCAGAAGTTTGCAGGAAAGCAGCAGCTCAGGTCTCTGCCATTAAAACCAGTGGTGGTTTCAGGGCCTTTCCAGCAGTGGGGCCTAGATTTTATTGGAGAAATTCACCCTCCCTCCAGTGGGCAGCATAGGTGGATCCTGACTGCTACAGATTTCTTTACCAAGTGGATTGAAGCTATTCCCACCAGGAGTGCTTCCCACAAGGAAATCATCGGATTCTTGGAGGATCTCATTACAAGGTTTGGCTGTCCAAATAAGATTGTCACCGATAATGCAGCAGCTTTCGGGTCTGAGCCATTGGCAAGGTTCTGTGAGAAGTTTGGAATTAAACTGTTTCACTCCACCCCGTATTACCCGCAAGGCAATGGTTTAGCAGAGTCCTCCAACAAAAGTTTAATAAGAATCATCAAACGAATGTTGGAAGACAATCAAAGGGCTTGGAACTCGAAGCTTAAATTCGCCCTATGGGCTGATCGAGTGTCTACCAAAAGAGCTATAGGCCTCTCCCCTTTCCAGTTAGTTTACGGAGCCGAAGTTGTTTTCCCTTCTCAGCTAGCCATCCCTGTAGCGAAATTCCTCCAGGACCATCAGGAGGAGCCTGATGACATGATCAGAAGGATTCATCAGCTAGTAGAGGTCCAGCAGACTAGGGAGCAGATAGTGAACAAGATTCAAGACCATCAGCAGAAGATCAAGCAGGTTTTCGACAGGAAGGCCAAGAAGGAGCATTTCCAGGTAGGAGACTTGGTACTGAAATGGGATGCTCCTAAACAAGATAAGGGCAAGCACAACAAATTTGAAGCCCTGTGGATTGGGCCTTTCAGAATCTCCGAGGCGTTTTTAAACAGCACATATAGGTTGCGAGGTTTAGCAGGTGAAGAGGTTTTCGGCAGCCCAGTGAATGGGCATTTCCTGAAAAAATAATTTGTTTGAGTCTCAAATGACTCTTTGTTTGTAAATATTGTCCTTTTTTTTCTCAGCTCGTTCACTTTTATTTTTATTTTTATTTTTGCGGCCTAATAATGACTCCATAGCCCAATAGAAGGCGACTGGAACTGCAGGAGGAGTTCTTAGAGCATCGCAGGGAAGACTCTAACCCCATGGAGCCTAATGTTAGTAACATTTTTGGTATCGGGATTTTAAAGAGAAAGACGGTCGAGATCTTTCGAGTCTCGAAAAACCGATGGGATCCTAGCCGTTAATTTTGGCAGGACGCGTGTCAGACATCAAAAGGAGAGTTGGGATTTCGGTCCATCGGAGGATCGGAGTTTCTAAAGGCAGAAAACTCTTACCTCAGTTAATCGCGATGCGCGATTGCCCGACTGAATATAGGTCGTCCGATCCAGAGGCACGTGGCGAGAGATCCCACAGAGTCGGGGGTCGCGGAACTAAAAGTCCCGAGCACATGGCAACAAAAATCCCGATATCCCGATGCCCGATTT
>CBVK0100145329.1:0-11437 GCA_900067695.1 Picea abies | reverse complement strand
CTCATCATTTTCCTGCCCGATCACCGTTCACTCACCACTCCACGTCACTCATCAATCCTACCATGTTTTCTCCAAGTGAGATTCAAATGGTAGAGTATGAAGATTTCCATGTCCTGTAAGCACAAGATCAGCCAGGGCCTTCCCTGATTCCAATGAAACAGTTATTACAACAGTTGAGGGTAGTTGGACGTCATTTCCTCCATAAATGGAAATCCAAGGAATGAATGCAGGTTGGTCAATTCAGTCATAGGGCCTCTGGAACACGATTGCGTCTGAATGAAGCTCACGAACATCCAGAGATTGCAGATGCAGTAAATGTGAAGCCGTGATGTCTTCAATACAATGCCTCGATTTAGCTTCCAGTGTTTTGGTCCAAGTATATGCGGGCATTTTGGCCACTTTTGTAAGCATCGATGGTTGAGCAGAGCTCCCTGGTTGTAAAATTTTAATGAAGCATTGTTGTTCTGGTTATGTACTAGCTTTGGAGACTTCTTGCCTTATGAATGCCAGTTTCTATCATATCTTTGTTTACACTGTACTAGAGCAGCTCAGAATTGGATGATCCAGTCGAGCTGTAACTATTATAGGATGATGTTGTAATGGATCACTGTAATAGTTACGGAGCCTCTAATCAGTCCCTGTAATTCTCTTAGCGTTGAATGACTTGGAATTGGAGGATCGATTCAAGTCCTCTTTCAGCTTCTTGAAGCCCTGAACCAGGAGGATCCTGTTTTCGGAGTTTTTCCTCTGCAAACTGCTGCAAGCCTGATGCCCAGAGTTGTTTGTCCACTTTCTCCTAAGTCTTCCACCTGTTCATGTTTAAATCAACCCACTAGTTGAAGTTAGGATTCCAGACCTCCTCTGTCCTTATGAACCAGACTCAGTCCCTGAGTTAGAGTGATACCTCCTAGAGCCATTATCTCCATTTGATCACCTTTCATAAACAATCTGTGACATAAAACTGATGGGCGTTGGGCTCTGCTCCTGCAAGCAATCCAGGAGTGACTTCTAACACTAACAAATTTGATGTGGGATCCTTCCTCATAAATTGACGGCAACCTGCCCCGATGGCACCGCCGCTCACACCAAGACCTTCGCTAACCTCGGCCCAAAGAACAATAATGCTCTTCCAACTCTTCTCGGGAGTTCTCGTCACCCACAGAACTCTTTCAGCGATCTCCCCTTCGCAATTCAGGAAATCGGCGTTCGCCCTATCGCGAACCCTATGTGCACTTCTCGTGCGCATTGAAACTCCGAATCCCGATCCCCAATGTCAACGGTCAATGGACCCAATTCTGTCGGGGATTTCCCTATTGGGAAATCGGCGTATGAAAAGTAGTGAATCACTCACCTTTCAAATCCCAAATGCCGATGTGCGATGCCACGTGTTGTACTCCACGCCCTCTCCGTGGGACCCGTCGCCACTCGATACTCACTACTCCTCCGTGTTTCTTTCGAATTTGAAAATGCCGAAGTGTTGAATCTCGGCCCCACAGGATCTTGTGCCACGTGTCCGCGCTCCAATTGATGACCCCGATCAAATCGAGAAATCGCGAATCGTGATTTTGACGTTCATGCAACTCTTGCACTCGCCAACCCCGATATGCTGATATGCAATGGCAAATGGTTCTACCCGCGCTTGAGGGTTAAACTCTCCGCTCCTTCTTCCAGATCCGACGATCCATGGGACTTCGCGATTCTTCACAGAAATTCAAGTCGTCGATTCTCTTCCTCTTGAATTTCTTCTGCTCCAAACTCCGCCTTGTTCGAAACTTATCTGGGATTCCTTTTCCTGAAAATCACAAGGTATTATCCCTCCTGACCTTTTATCAACTCTGACTCCTTCAGAGACTTTGCCACATCTTTCTTCATAGACCTTAAGACTTCATGGAATTGTATCAAGGCTTTCCTGTTCTCCTCTTCCCAGGCTTGCCTCTGCGTCTTCAATCAATCCTAGACGTCACCTTCCTGGTTCGAATAAACCAACACAACTCTGGATGATGAGAATAAGAGTTTACTGTAGAACCTCCTCAATGCACTCTATGCGGCGGAATTCAACTGCACTCTATGCAGGAATCTCTCGGCTCAAATAGAGAAACAACTTAAACTTATTATCGCCTCTCTCCCAAATTTCTAATCTACCATGAAATCACATATGCAGCATATACAATGAAAGCATAACAAGAATCAAGTAAACAATAACATAATATCAACAATACACAGAGAATAATCACAGCCATGGAATTGAATCAAAGCTTTCCTATTAATTCAATATCTGTACATGGGGATTCTTCACCGGTTCTCTTCTTTTCTCTCCTTTGCTCCTGAATGCTAATACTGGTAATCTCTATCTTTGGATTCTCATCTGCTCTAATGTTACAATGATACAAAGGAGGGTGCCTATATTCCGTTTTCCCTCTCGAAAGTAAAACTGTCTAATCTAGACTTAATTATTTTATCTACCTGCATTAAATCTAAATAAATGCCTCAGCTACCTAAGGATGAGAGCTTATCTGCTCAAGGTCCGTTACAATATACAAGTGCGCTTCATCACATCAACGCATTAATGTTTGGCGCAGCCATATTACAATGTTTCAAAATTTGAATGCTGGCGTTGTCCAGCTGTCTTCTCTTTTCTCCACGCGCTGGCTCGCTTGATGGGTGAGCGATGCTCCTGAATCATACTCCTCGGCTCAAAATATTTCATGGGCTCCTGTCCATGAGCTCCTGTATCGTGTGCCCATGTTTCTGGATCACCGTGTCTATCTCCCAGCTTGCATCCTCCACTGGGTGATCCTTCCACTTCACCAAGTATTCAAAATACTGCTTCCTCCTGGTTTTCTTACCTACTCTTTTATCCAGTATGCACTCCATCTGAGGTTTCTGTGCAACTGGTAATTCTTTCTGCCACTGGACTACTGGTTCATCAGTTCCAGTTTCAGTTCTCTCAGCCCTGTATGGGTATAAATCCGAAATGTTGAAAATCAGAGATATCTCGATGCCCTCTGGCAACTCAAGCTCATATGTGTTCTCGCCGAATTTCTTTAGGATTCTGCATGGCCCAATTTTCTTCATCTTGAGCTTGTTATATGTTCCCCTCGGGAACCTTTCTTTCCTCAAGTGCGCCAGAACCATGTCCCCAACTTCGAACTGAAGCTGTCTTTTTCTCTGATCGTCTCTGCGCTTATATTCTTGATTCGACTTCTGCAGTCGCTACTTCACCTTCGCGTGAAGCTCTTGCATTGCCTCGGCGAACTCTTCAGCTCTTGCGCTGCTAGTTTCAGCCTGTTCTGACTCCCTGAGCTCAGAAACTCCCCTCGGCTGTGTCCCATACAAAATTTGGAACCGGCTCTTACCTGTACTCTGATTCACCGAATCGTTGTACGCGAACTCTGCCTGTGGTAGGATTTGATCCCAACTGCTATGGTGCTCCGTCACTAGACTTCTCAGCAAGTTGCCTAGACTTTTATTGACCACTTCCGTCTGTCCATCTGTCTGCGGATGGTATGCAGAACTGAATGCCAAATCAATCCCCAACTTCTTCCATAGCGTCCTCCATAAGTGACCTATGAATTTTGTATCCCGATTCGAGACTATGCTTCTCGGCAATCCATGCAATCTCACAATCTCTTTGAAAAATAGATTTTCGATGTTGGTCGCATCGCTGGTATTATGACATGGTATGAAATGCGCCATTTTAGAGAACCTGTCCACCACCACAAAGATGGAATCCACTCTTGATGTTCTCGGTAATCCCAAAATAAAATCCATATTGATTGCCTCCCATGGTCTCTCAGGTATGGACAATGGTTGATAGAACCCTGTGTTCTGCTTTCGGCCCTTCACGTGTTGACATATCCGACACCTGTCAACAAATATTTTTACATCGTCTCGCATGCCTGGCCAAAAATACGATTCGCTCAGCTTGGCGAAGGTTTTTTCATGCCCAAAGTGGCCTGCCAATCCACCGCTATGTTTTTCCTTTACCAAATTCTCTCTCATAGAGCAATCTGGGATACACAACTGATTGCCCTTGAACAACAATCCCTCCTGGATCATATAATCAATCCATGGAGTCTGATCCCTGAGAACTGGATTCTCAGCTGCCTCGTACGCTTCTCCAAAGTCTGCATCACCAGCATACATATCTTTCAGATTTTCAAAACCTAGTGTCTTGACCCTGAATTCCTGCAGCAGTAAACATTTCCTGCTTAAGGCGTCAGCTACCTTATTAGCAGTCCCCGAAATGTGTTTTATCACAAACGTGAAATTATGCATGTACTCTACCCACTTTGCATGCTTCTGGTTCAACTTCTCTTGTTGACTCATGAACTGCAATGCATGATTATCGCTGTACAAAATGAATTCCTTGGGTATCAAGTAATGCCTCCATTTCTTTAGTGCCTGTATGATGGCATAGAATTATTTATCATATGTGGAGTATTTCAATTTTTCATCATCCATCTTCTCGCTGTAGTATGCCACAGGTCTGTCATCCTGACTCAAAACCCCTCCAACAGCATAACCACTGGCATCACACTTCACTTGGAAGGTCTTCTGAAAATATGGCAGCACCAGAATTGGCTGCTCAGTTATCTTTCGCTTCAACAGATTGAAGCTCCTCTCAGCCTCGGCTGTCCACTGAAAAAATTTATGCCGCTTCTTCACGGTGTCCATCATCGTGGCGCTAATTCCACTAAAATTCCAAATGAATTTCCTGTAGAAACTAGCTAAACCATGGAAACTCCTTACCTCAAAAACATTTCTCGGTGATGGCCATTTCCTGATTACTTCAACCTTCTCAGGATCCATCTTCAATTCATTTGCCGAAATTACAAAACCCAAATAAATGAGTTCTGTCTGCATGAAGGAACACTTCTTCAAGTTGATCAGCAGCTTCTCTTGTTGTAGCCTTCTCATTACAATGGCCAAATGCCTCAATTGTTCATCCTTTGTCTTGTTGAATATCAGTATGTCGTCTAGATATACGACCACAAATTTGCCAATGAATTCCCTCAGGACTTCATTCATCAGCCTCATAAATGTGCTCGGCGCATTTGTCAAACCAAACGACATGACCAGCCATTCGTACAAACCCTCGTTTGTCTTGAATGTTGTCTTCCATTCATCTCCTTCTCTCATCCGGATCTGATGATATCCGCTCTTGAGATCAATCTTCGAAAAATAATTTTCCCCACTTAGGCAATCCATCAAGTCGTCCATTCTCGGTAGTGGAAATCTGTACCTGATGGTGATCTTATTTATCGCTCTGGAGTCTGTACACATCCTCCAGCTTCCATCCTTCTTCGGGCTTAGTACCGTAGGAACGACACATGGACTAAGACTTTCCCTGACCAGTCCTTTGTCCAGCAGATCCTGTACCTACCTTTTTACCTCGTTCTCTTGAGGTGTCAACCTGTACGCTACTTTGTTTGGTAAGCTTGCCCCAGGTATGAGGTCAATGTGGTGACTCACACTCCACATCGGTGGCAATGAACGAGGTAGTTCGTCCACAATGATATCAACGAACTCTCCCAACAATTCCTGAATCTCCTCTGACAAGTCGTCCACCCTTGTGCTTGTCAGGACAATTTTCGTCTTCCTGACAACAAAGAATTGTGGATCTTCATTTTTCTCCATCTCCGTGAGAAGCTCTTTCCCACTCATGAGAAGTATTGTGCTGGTTACTTCCGGATTCACCTCCTTATCTTTTATCAGAAGCAATCTATGGGTTCTCCCATCCTTCTCCAAGGTGTAGGTGTTCATCCTTCCATCATGAAAAACATTTCTATCATATTGCCATGGTCTACCCAGCAATATGTGACATACGTCCATGGGAATAACATCACACAAAATCTCATCATGATAATTCCCAATTTTAAATTTAACTAAGAACTGTTTAGTGACACTTACCCGGTTTCCTTTCTGCAACCAAAAGACTTTATATGGACTCGGGTGCTTAGTTGTTTCCAGCTCCATTTTTTCCACCATCTCGGTCGAAACTAGATTGTCAGTGCTCCCACTGTCAACTATGACCTTGCACTTTCTGTCCTTGGCTGTACAAGCTGTTCTGAACAGTCTGCTCCACTCCACTGAGCTGTCCACCTCTTTCTCAGGTGTCAAAAGAATTTTGTGCATCCCAAGCGATCTTCCGTTGTCCGCATCCTCGCTTTCAACATCACGCCTCTGCTGCGCCTCAGTGATGTGAGCTTCACTTCTGTCCATCTTCCTGTCTGGACAGTCAACGGCTTTGTGTCCATCTTTCCCACATGTAAAACATGTGATAATTCCTCCTCAGCCTCTTCCTCTACCTCGGGTACGAGGAATTACATTGGCGTCAGCATATCCGCCACCCTGTTCTACCTGCTGCCTCCTCGGCTCAGCATATTGCTGCCTTTGTTCAATTCGAGGCTGCCTCTGGGAGGATCCACCTTTCTCCAACTTACCCTGAGGCTTCCGCCACTCCTCCTTGGGCTTCTGAGTTCTTTCTTGGGCAACCGCCTTGCCTCTGGGCTGACTTCGTCCTCGCCCTCACTATCCCTGCTTGCGGCTCAGCTTCTCTTCGGCTTTTAAAGCCATCTGGTACGCATCCTCAACTATTCGGATGGTAACCATGCTTAGCTCATCCTGAATGTCATACCTCAACCCATTCAGGTATCTTGCCACCTTTTCGTCATCACTCTCCCGATGACCAGCTCGAATGTTGAGCCTGTAGAATTCCTCGGTGTACTCTTTCACCGTCATCATTTTCTGTCTCAGGTTCTTCATCCGCCTGAACAGAGTGATCTGGTAATCCCTCGGAATGAACTTCGCCTTCATCTTGGCGATCATCCGATCCCAGCTCTTAATCTTTTGTTTTCCCTTGGATCATCTGTCTGCCTGCAATTCATCCCACCATAAGGCTACATGTCCTTTCAGCTTGGGGACAGCGTGCCTCACCTTCTTATCCTCTTCGATATCTTCGTAATCGAAGTAGGTGTCGAGTGCCCGGATCCAATCCAGCAACTCTTCAGCATTTAGACTTCCCTCATAGACGGGAATGTCTATCTTGGTCTTTGAGCTCATCCTGGCAATAACTCTAATCAACCTCTCTGTCGAGGCATCTTCTGCTGAGACCTCTTCAGCTTCGTGTCCAGCTTCCTCTTCAACCTCAGAATCACTGAACTCTCCAGCGCCAGCTCCTCGTCTCTGCGCGGTCTCCATTTCCTCGAGCCTTGCTCGGAGATCCCGCATCTATCTTTCTATCTCTGGGTTACCTGCCGGCCTACGCCTTCTTCGGGCGTCCCCATCCTCATGATCAGGTGACTGCCTCTCTCTTCTGGGGCAGCATGGTGTAATCCGCTTCTCTCTGCTACCTAAACAAAGAGAACTCAATCCCGCTCTGATACCACTTGACGGCAACTTGCCCAGACAGCACCGCCGCTCACACCAGGACCTTCGCTAACCTCGGCCCGAAGAACAATAATGCTATTCCAACTCTTCTTGGGAGTTCTCATCACCCACAGGACTCTTTCAGCGATCTCCCCTTCGCAATTCAGGAAATCGGCATTCGCGTTATCACGAACCCTGTGTGCACTTCTCGTGCGCTTTGAAACTCTGAATCCCGATCCCCGATGTCAATGGTCAACGGACCCAGTTCTGCTGGGGATTTCCCTATCGGGAAATCGGCGTATGAAAAGTAGTGAATCACTCACCTTTCAAATCCCGAACGTCGATGTGCAATGCCACGTGTTGTACTCCACGCCGTCTCCGTGGAACCCGTCGCCACTCGGGACTCACTACTCCTTCGTGTTTCTTTCGACTTTGAAAACACCGAAGTGCCGAATCCCGGCCCCACGGGATCTTGTGCCACGTGTTTGCGCTCCAATTGACGGCCCCGATCAAATCGGGAAATCATGAATCGCGATTTCGACGTGCATGCAACTCTTGCACTCGCCAACCCCGATATGCCGATATGCAATGGAAAATGGTTCTACCAGCACTTGAGGGTTAAACTCTCCGCTCCTTCTCCCAGATCCAACGGTCCACGGGACTTCGCGATTCTTCACAGAAATTCAAGTCGTCGATTCTCTTCCTCTTGAATTTCTTCTGCTCCAAACTCCGCCTTGTTCGAAACTTCTCCGGGATTCCTTTTCCTGGAAATCACAAGGGATTATCCCTCCTGACCTTTTATCAACTCTGACTCCTTCAGAGACTTCGCCACGTCTTTCTTCACAGACCTTCAGACTTCATGGAATTGGATCAAGGCTCTCCTGTTCTCCTCTTCCCAGGCTTGCCTCTGCGTCTTCAATCAATCCTGCACGTCACCTTCCTGGTTCGAATAAACCAACACAACTCTGGATGATGATAATAAGAGTTTACTGTAGAGCCTCCTCAACGCACTCTATGCGGAGGAATTCAACTGCACTCTATGCAGGAATCTCTCGGCCCAGACAAAGAAACAACTTAAACTTATTCTCGCCTCTCTCCCAGATTTCTAATCTGCCATGAAATCACATATGCAGCATATACAATGAAAGCATAACAAGAAGCAAGTAAACAACAACATAATATCAACAATACACAGAGAATAATCACAGCCATGGAATTGAATCAAAGCTTTCCTATTAATTCAATATCTGTACATGGGGATTCTTCACCAGTTCTCTTCTTTTCTCTCCTTTTCCTCTGAATGCTAATACTGGTAATCTCTATCTCTGGATTCTCATTTGCTCTAATGTTACAATGATACAAAGGAGGGTGCCTATATTCCGTTTTCCCTCTCGAAAGTAAAATTTTCTAATCTAGACTTAATTATTTTATCTACCTGCATTAAATCTAAATAAATGCCTCAGCTACCTAAGGACGAGAGCTTATCTGCTCAAGGTCCGTTACAATATACAAGTGTGCTTCATCACATCAACGCATTAATGTTTGGCACAACCATATTACAATGTTTCAAAATTTGAATGCTGGTGTTGTCCAACTGTCTTCTCTTTGCTCCACGCGCTGGCTCGCTTGATGGGTTAGCGATGCTCCTGCATCATAAATGGATTTTAAGGAAATTTGGGAGGGAAAATAATATGAAACCTTTGCCCATTCACCCTTTTGGTCATTCATGGAAACACCAATTTTGTCTAAGTTATAGACTCAATTTGTAAATCCTTTTACATGTGACATGGTTTGTCCTTACTAATGTACTAATGTTTATGGGTTCTTGTCGAAAGAATTGGTATTCTTGATGTCAATTTGCATTCTAGTTAGGGAAGGTCTTTCATTCTTTTGGCATGATCATATGTGTCTCCCCAATGGTTAACTATTCCTAATCTTGCTATGTCTTTGGTGAGCTGTGTGAGTTATGAGGGTTGTGAAATGATTCTACAAATGTGAAAGATGATTAGGATATCATGGAGATGGACATGACCTCAAGTATAGAGTGGGAAAGGTGGAAGATATGGAATTTAGGAACAAACACGTGTGTTAGAAGTCAAAAGGCACCAATTTCACTTCAAGAATGAGGAACAAGAATTAAGGGTTTCACTTTTTCTGTGCAAATAAGTAGAACACTTAACCTTTATTAACAAGCTTAGGAACATATTAAGCCACATCAAGAATTTTGTAAATCTCCCTCATTCACATAATCCTCTAGTGAAAAGTAGCTCTTCCTCAACTTCAATTTATTCCTTCCATCCTATGGAACCAACAATTAAAACAGATCATGACATACAACCCATTAATACATTAACATCAATTTCTATTTTAATTTATGTTTTATAGAATATTTATTTTTTTAAATAAATTTGTTAAAATAAAGACATTGGACATCAGTTTCTTTTAATTTGTGTTTTACAAAATATTTAGTTTTTTAAATGAGTTTATTAAAATATACATGAGTAGAAAAATGATAAAGTTTAAGTGGATTGTAATCATACAAAGTATTAATTACTTATTAACTTTTCTTCAAAGCTAAAATATTAGCTAACTACTATAAAGTAAAAATGTATTTTATAAAATATTTAACTAACTAGTATAAAGTAAAAATGTGTTTTATAAAATATATATATTTTTTAAATGATTTATTAAAATATACACGAGTAGAAGAATGATAAAGTTGGATTGTGATCATATATATTATTAATTACTTATTAATTTTTTTCAAAGCTAAACTATTAGCTAACAAGTATAAAGTAAAAAGATAATAAAAAGTTAACATAAGACATGCAAATGTAATTAATAAAATAAAAAATAATAATAAACAAAAATAAATTATTCTAAATAATATAAAAAATAAATAAAAATAAGATAAGACGTCAATTAACCGAAAGATGGATATGGGTTGAAATAAATTAATGGAAGCCAACCCAAAAAGAGGATATGACTTGGAAATGAAGTGATTCTCATACAATGATTATGAGTATGATTATAGGAAGTATATTGTGTTGAAAAAGTTATGATTATAGGAAGTATATTGTGTTGAAAAAGTATCTTGTTGAATTTTTTATATTTTTAAGATATTGTGTTATAATATTTGTTAACTTTCTAATAGTTGTTTTTATAATAGTTGTTTTTAATCATTTTTGTGGTGTATTGAAATAAATTTATACATGTTATAATATAATATATGTAGTATAATGTTATAATATAATATATGTAGTATAAGGCAATATGAAATGTTAATATTAGTGAATTTGAAGAAGTTATAGATAGAAATTTATAATTTATAAAGTTATAAATAGAAAAATTAAAATTAATAAAGACTCAAAACTATATAAATAATATAAGCTCATATTTCATAGTAGTATACATATCCATATTTCATTGGTGAGTATTATTATAAATCAAATGTGCTTTAGTATAAGTAACATATTTATGAAAATATTTTTATTATAGAATTTAAATTTACATAATTTAGGTTATGTTTTAGCTTTAAGGTTTATTAAGTATATCTCTCATAGTGAGATTTGTTATATGTTAAATATTTTTTTTACATAATTTCGGTTTAGTTTTATCTTATTAAATATACCTCTCTCATAGTGAGGTTTGTTGTGGTTTAGTTGTCTTATTAAATATACCTTTCTCGGTTTGTTGTAAGTTATGTGTTAGCTTTACGTTTTATTAAAAATGTTTTTCTCATAGTGATAGTGAGGCTTGTATATTTTTTAAGTATATTTTCTAATGAATAATATAATATAGATTATGTTGTAGTTTCAAGTTAGGTTTGTAGTTTTAGATTTAGGTTATTTTTTATTTTTAGGTTTTAGTTTTAGTGAGGTTTGTTTATTTTTTAAGTATATTTTTTTAATGTATATATTAAATATACCTCTCTCATAGTGAGGTTTGTTGTGGTTTAGTTTTGTCTTATTAAATATACCTTTCTCGGTTTGTTGTAAGTTATGTGTTAGCTTTAAGTTTTATTAAAAATGTTTTTCTCATAGTGATAGTGAGGCTTGTATATTTT
>CBVK0100145321.1:0-10140 GCA_900067695.1 Picea abies | reverse complement strand
TTGAGCCATTTGGAAAAGGTTGGTGGCCCCCGATATCCACCTGGATCATTTATCTAGTTTACTTTCAACAATTTGTAATGTTTAATTAGTTACCTTTTTGAAGCGTGATTATCTTCATTCATAAATCTGTCATTCATCTTGAATTGTAAAAGTGTGTTAGTACCAAATTAATTTGAAAATCTATCTTTTGCATTACATTATCCGCTAAATGGATTTCTTCTCTTAGTATATTAAACTAGACAGTTCTTTCAAGGTTGTAAGATTTTAAGAATGTGTTTGAGTTTATTTGTATACTGCATTTGATTGAGTGTGGAGAAGTAGATAGAAATTGATATAGGATCAAGATTGTAAGAAAAGGATATGATTCCCTCCTTTATGTTTCATGATCGAGTAAGTGGGAAACTTTATTTTCTTTATCAGTAATTTGTTGAATTCCACAAGTGTGTTATCTGTCAAAATTTTCTTTTTGAATGGTAAGATTAAGTTTAGGATAAGATAGAAGTATTTTCATTCCTTTAGATAGAAGGATTTTGTTTCCTTTAAGGTGTGAATATCCTTTGGGTTGAATCAAAGATTAATATCTATAAGAAATATTCACTACTCTTATTAGTTAGATTGAAATCACCAGTTTCTGACACATATAATGTATCAACTCTATTGATTATGAATCCTGGTTGACATATTAATGGTTGGAAATATATTATACATATATTAATTGAAACAACATGCCTCAAGTATAAACCATGTGCCAAATATATTCAACAATGTACCTCAACATATGTATCTCAACCAACATGTACCATACATCCAATATGTTCCTGAAGAAATATACCAAAACTCATAAATATATCCCTTAAGCATGTCCCTCAATATCACTAAAATGCAGCCTCATAATACATATAATAACATACATGTAACCTGTAAATGACCCGTTGTATCAGATATCATAAAATTATACCAACCTGGGCATCAATAGCCTGGGACAAGAATTTCCCTTCACTTTTTTCTTGTCCTCACGAGATAAATACTACCTTTCGCACGGGGCCTCACATCACAAGCCCTAGGAAAACTGCAGGGGTGCCTCACATGACACCCTCAAGATGACCCATGAGGGCCTACCAAATTAGTGTTTCCTTATAAATTTTCACTCTCCTTTGCAACCATGAAACTCTCTTGCTTCTTACTTGTTGCTACCTCAGATTTCACCATTGCATACTAGCCAGAAGATCACTTACTCACAAGATATATATTCATTGAATGTGTGTGTAAATGTGCTTGTCAATGACTCCTTGAGATGTATTTATAATTTTTTTGGGTAACCTCTTTCCTTAATATTAGGGGCTTCTTGAATTTTCTTGTTTCAAACACTTTACCTTTTCATAAAATACATATAACAAACTAGGGGCTTCTTGACTATTCTTTGGGGATTCTAACTTCACAAGTCCATAACTCCTCAAACGTGAGGAACCATGTGGCATACCACATATCACCATAAACATAATGATCAGGAATATCCATATATGAGTGTGTTACCTGCATTTTAACAGTCCTTCTTGTTATTATTCATCAAACAACTTCAGGTCTCATGACCACATCTTCGGGGCTTTGTGTAGAATTAATCAAATGCACCCATCACATCTGCAGATATCAACCACTCTTGTTGAAATCAATGAAAACTAACTCACCATAAATATCGATCACAACTATGGGGTATCTTGAATTCTCTAAGGGTTCACATCAATGACAAACAACTCTCCAATAGAATCATCATATAAAAATCCAACAAATGTTGTTGAATACAAGTGAATACTTTGATAACATTTGGGGCCATTTCTCACGAAATATTTGAAGAGATACATCATTGAAGATTTCAATATTAGTTGTTCATGAATTTGGAGGTTAAGTTTTTTTTCATATGAGAATAATCTATATTTTCATTGGTAGGGTAGGAATATGTTCAAATTTTGTGCATCCTAAAAATTAAAGGTGAAATATTTTCATGAAATAGTGTAGAAATTAAGAAATAAGTTTGAAAGGAGAAAGATTTACAATTCTTTTGTCATTTTTTATGACCATATTTCATAGTTATTTTATATTCTTTGTTTCTCTCATGGAATGCAATAAAAATTTCTACCACATAGCCAACAACCTAAGTGTCATTTAATTGAATAGTTAGTAAATAGTGTTTTTTAACATAAGCCTATGAACATTGAAAACATGTGTAATAATTTGAGTCAAAAATCATACATTTCATAGGAGACAACACAACAAGGTGCATCACCCCTCTAAAATGTTTGCATTTATTTGAAATCAAATCCATCTATGTGTATACTCATGCCACAAGAGAAATGTGGAACAAAGCAAGCAATTATAACATTGTTGATAGTCATAGAAATAGTCATTTGACCATCTCTATCCAATAGGTAAATGTGGGAATTATATGCTTCATTGGTGAATTTGCATGTTTTTTGTTCCTAGGTCCATATGGTGCAAAAACATCACCCTTGAAAGTTTCTACAAATCTTCCCTTGAAATTTTCTACAAATCTTCTCATGAATATCTCAATTATGGAGAAATATTGCATGATACTGAACAAAGGTCACTTTTTTAGACTTTGTTATTCTGTAGATTGTGAACAATTCACATTAGTGCTTGATCGATGTATAGTTTCCATGTGAAGAATACTATGTAATGGCCATTGGGGAAAATTAAAAACAATAAAAAAATGCATTAAAGGAACAAGTGAGGAAAATGACAAATGAGAAAATTGCAATATGAGATTAAACATTTCAATGGATTCAAGATCGTTACCTATAGGTAATTGACATCTATGCCATTGGGAATTGTTTTCTAGATTTTTTAAATCTATACAAGTCATGTAATAAGTTCATTTGAGCTTCCTAGGTTCAAAATAACCACAAATTTGGGTATAGTTAAATAGTTATGCTCCCCCAAAGTGTAGAGAATTTAGTGATGGAGTGCATTGTACAGGAACTCTATTATGTGGAGTCACTAGTTTGAAACCCCGAATTACCTCATGTGCTACATAAGGGGCATTGTTGATCTAGCTGGAAATTGGTGGCCACTGACCTATTCCAATGGCTCAAAATATAATTTTCATCTTGGCATTTTTTTCTACGGTTTTTTGGGTCCTAAACTTTCGAGGTCGTTTTAAGGCCTTAAACAATGTTGTTTTGGCCCGAAATAACCTAGTACATAGTAGAATGAAAGTAGTAGGTAATTCTGAATGTTTACTCCTTACATATACCTTTCCGACAGGATACCAAGTGCCCCAAATGGAGATCGTATGAAAAAGTAACACCCCTGGGAAGTTGATGTATCAACTAAAAACTTCAAGGCCCACAAACCTTTTGGTATTTCATCTTTTGGGTTTAAGTTTTTGGATGTTTACGTCTTTCTCATTTATTTTTTATGTTAAAATTCCTTTTGTGCCTCATTTTAATGATATTATTTTGAATTTGTGTAGCCATCACATCTCTTCTCAGAGATAAGCTACCATCATTCCAACAAGTTCATTTCACTTTGCATTTTTACAGTTCCTTCATATTTCGTTCATTAATAAAAATTGAGTAGTATTGTATCTCCATGTTTCTATCATATATATATGTTTTATTTCATCTTATCATAAATACAAATCATTGATATCATAGTAGTCTGTTCTTGATATGTTTCTTTGTGCATGTCCCCAACAAGGTCAAGGTATAAGGAGTTGGGACTTGAACTACTTGATCCTATGAAAGATCATCCTTGCTAGCCCCAATGGCCTCTGAAGGTGGAATAAAAGAGAGAGGATGGAGTAAGATATCTTATTCAACTATTGATCAAGGAATCCCTCATGCGACAAATGGATGAGATGACTATTTTTTTTTCCCAAATTCTTCGAAAATGACCGAAAATGGCACATGCGTCCTCATCAAGTGGTCACTTTGGAGGTGTTTCCCCTTCCAAGGTAAATGATAATTTTTATATTCCCATATTTGAAGGTCAAATAGATGTGGATACATTGGAAAAAATGGTTAAATCTACTAGAATGTTGTTTTTTTGTCCACAATTTCTCCGATAAGAAAAATATCACCTTTGCACTCCTTAGGGTTGTCCCCCTTGTCAAAAATTGTTGGAGACATACTGTGAGTAGAATTCCATAGAGAAGTCTAGAGTGTTTGAGGTCAAACTCAAATGGGACTCTTTTATGGATGTTGTTAATGAAAAATATTAACTTGCTAGAAACTATGATGACTAGTGCATGAGATGGAACACACTGCATCATGAGAGGGATGAAACCATGTTGGAGTTCACAAATACCTTCCATACCTTGCTCACCAAGATAGGTATCAATGAATGTGAGAGACATCACACTATAAAATACCATGGGGTTATACATAGGTACATACAAACATAAATCGAGTTTCTGGACATCTTGTCACTAGGATCGACTTATCAATATGTTATCAAAATTGTGCAAAAATTTAAGTAGAGGAAAAAGTTGGAGTTTGGATCTACGAATGCATCATAGAAAAATTAAGGAAAATGAATCCCTATCCTACAAAACAAAGGACAAAGAAAGTATGGACAGTGTTAGTACAACCATCCTAAGCTACAAGCAAAGAAGGGTAATGGGAAGATGAAGAAAGATATTAGGATGTGGTGCAAGTTCCACAAAATCCCCTAACACAATACTAATGAATGTTTCTCAAAGCAGTAATTGATGGCCGAGATGAAAGCCTCAAAGTAAAATCTAGGCTCTGACTTTGATTCAGAGCCATACAAGGGGAAGTGGATCACTAATCAAGAAACCAGTTCCACAATCGCTACCACCAAGGTCCATCCAAACAAACCAGAAGAGATAGAGGAAGTTAAACACCTTTTTCACTCATAGATGTGGGTGAAGGGTGCTCCACTTCATTTCATTATTGATATTGGAAGCCAAAAGAACCTAATATCATTAGAGGTAATAAATTAGGTGGATTTTTTTATAATGACACATCTACAACCATATAACATAGAGTGTCTCAACCAAGTACGAGATCTTCGTGTTAGCCAACAATGTCTCCTACCCTGTGGCATCAAGCCCTTCAAGGATGAGGTATTGTATGATGTTTCCCCACTTGAAGTTTCTGATTTTCTTTTAGGCTAGCCATATATGTGGAAATGCGATTACATATATGAATATATATCTCGTAGTGTCATTATTACTTTCATAATACAACTATATAGGATACAAGGGGAAGCTCCACCTACCATAATTTCTTTGGTCTCATCTAAGAAGTGTAGGAAGGTCATATGAAAACTAGAAAAAATTTCCTCTTCACGATTCACTCTCAAGGTGAATGGAAAGTCGTAGCCACATCCATGGTCTCCGCATAGGGATTCTCCACATAATAGAAGCAAGTGGAAAAATTCATGGAAGAATACTGAGACATATTCACCTTACCTATTAGGGTGCCTTTGCACTATAAGGTCAAGAATTCAATTGACATGACCCCCGACACACCTTTACCTAATGGGATGGTATATCGATTCTCTCTCCTAAAAAAAGAAGAAATCATGATTCAGATTCCAGAGATGCTAAAAATATGGCACAATTGACCAAGATCCTCACCCTACGGAATCCCATTTATGCTAGTGTATAAGAACGATGAGACCTAGAAACTCTGTATTGATTACAGATCTCTGAAAAAATCACAGTCAAGAACTAGTACCCAATTCCCCTAATTAGAGACCTTATAGACTAAATCAAGGGATATAAGTACTTTATTTGTATTGATCTTAATTATGTCTACCACCAGGTCCCAATAGAATCTATTGATGTATGGAGGATTACTTTCAAGTATAAATAAGGTCTTTTCAAGTGGTTTCTCATTCCCTTTAGCTTGGCGAATTCCCCAAATAATTTCATGAGGTTGATGGATGAAATATTGTAGTATTTCACAAATTCCTTTGTGTTTATATATCTATATGGAATCCTTAGCTTCAACAAGAGTTGAGAAGAACAATTGCAACACATTTAGTTAGTCTTACATACCCTACAGAAACACAAGATATATTTTAACTTATAGAAATGATCCTTTTGCATGAACAGGTTCCAATACCTTAGATGGATTGTATATGATCATGGTTTTCATGTAGATCCATCCAAGATATAATTCATTCATGACTGACTAGCCCTAAAAACACTGACATAGCTTTAGAGAATCTTGTGCCTTGCCAACTTCTATTGCAATTTTGTGTTGGGGTTCTCTCCTATTGCATGGCCCCTAAACCAGGTGATCAAGGGTAGTTGAAAATCGTAATTTGTGTGGGTCGGTCACAATAGAAATAATTTGATGATCCAAAAGTGGTCCACATACTTGGTCCAGAATAACCTCCATGAAAAGTGGTCCACATACTTGTAGCATTTTCACCTTAAAATTAAATATAATAAATGGAGTATCAATCGTGTCGCTGACTTCCTTAGTTGACCTCTAGTTGCAACATTAACCATGGTGCTGGAATCTTGTGGGCATGATACCTTTGAGTGGTATCATCTCTATGACAATGATCTTGACTTCAATATGATCTACCAGATGTTGGGAACATGCACAACCATTACCACATTTCATCTTCAGGATGGATTTTATGTAATTCGAGTCATCTCTTTGTTCCTTCAAGCGAGAATGTGAAGATGATTTCATAATCCCACTACATCTGGGTGGTAGGACTATTTGGTGTGGAGAAGACAGTGGAAATACTACAAATGTATTTATATTTTTTCAAGCTTCGACACGATGTTGGTAAGTATATAATATCCTTCACTACCTGCTCCATCGCCAAGACAACCATTAAAAAAAAAAGGATTGTACACCCCTCTGCCTACTCTTTACATGTCCTAGGAATCCATCTCAATAGACTACATGTTAGGTATCTCCTTAGCCAAGCATGGAAATGATTGTGTATTCGTGGTTGTTGATCGATTCTCTAAGATGTCCATTCTGATAGCCTACAATCAAGAGTATCACAATTGAGTACACTACCAATATCTTCTTCAAGTTAGTGTGGGTACAATTTGAAATACCCTAGACCATCATATAATATTGGGGAAAAAAATTATTGAGTACATTCTAGTTCAGCTTCTAGTCACTGTTGGAAACCAAGATCAACAAATATGTTTCCTTCTACCCCCAAACTAATGGATAGATAGAGGTTGTTAATAGGATGATCATGCATATATTGTGCATGTAAAAATCCAAGTATCCACACTCATGGGATTAGAGCCTTCCATATGTTCAACATATCTACAATAGATCCCTCCATAGCTCGATTGGCCATATGTATTTCTAGGTGGGCCCATGATTCCAACCATTGGGCCCCATTGTTGTAGAACTTCCCATTACATCCGCACACAAAGAATATTCCCATCCTCAATATGAGGAAAACAAATCCACCAAATTCATTGAATGGATCTAGAAAATCTACCAACATTTTCATGATAGTTTACAGAAATATAATGCTAAGTACAAGAAGCTCCATGATCAACACCGAGTTCCACACAAGTTTCAACTGAGAGACAAGGTTTGGGTACATTTGTAGAAAGAATGCTATACATGACCCCATCATAAGTTGCATCCACTTCATTATGTCCCTTACACCATCACCAAGGTTTTGGGAGGAAATGATTTTGAGTTAAGTATTCCCCCCTTCCTTGGCTTACACCCAGTATTGAATGTGGACCTTCTTCAGCCATATTTTCCATCACTACTAAACACAATAGACGTGGAAAATAAACTAAAATGTACATAGCTTGACCCTAACTACATCAAATATGAAATCATTAATCAAATCATGGACACACACTTTAATAGAACTCGCTAATATAAGATCCAAATCTATCGGGTTGTCAAAGTAAGGAAACTACTTCACCAAGGAAAGTGGCTCACTAAGTGTCAAGTTCAATAGAAGTTTCCCCATTTGATGGGGGAGATCAATGAAATGGAAATCATTTATTCCTAAGAGAGGAGGACTAATCCATATGTAAATAAATGTCCACCCACTTATTCCATTGGCTCAAAATATAGTTTCCATCATGACAAGTTTTCTATGTTTTTTTCGGGTCCTAAAGCTCTGGCACTATTTTGAGGCCCTAAACAACTTTTTTTCGGCTTGAAAGCGCCTAATAGATATTTAAATTCATGTACTAGGTTTCTTTAAATGTGTACTCCTAGTATATACCTTTCCTATGGGCTACCAAGTTCCCCAAATGGAGATCATGTGCAAAATTAATTCCCATGGGAAGTTGACGTATCAACTAACCACATCATGGTCCACAAACCTTTTGGTTTTTCATCTTTTGGGGTTAGATTTTTTTATGTTTAGGGTTTTATCATTGATTCTTTATGTTAAAAGGAATTTTTGGCCTCATTATAATGATGTTCTTGCAAATGTACATAGCCATCACATCTCTTCTTAGAGATAAGCTACTATCATTCTAGCAAGTTCATTTCACTCTACATTTTTATAGTTCATGCATATTTTGTTCATTAATATAAATTGAGTATTACATTATCTTTGTGTTTCTATCAATTTTCTATGTTTATTTTCATCGTCTCATCAATCCTGATCAAATGTGGGAACACTTGGAGGTTATAAAGGTAGCAGTCAAAATTAACCTTGTGTCACGTGAGTATGAGCCCAGTTTATTGTCGTTTCCTCCAGTCAAAAAATAAAATAAAAAATAGAGAAATAGGTATATGAGGTAAGAGCCATGATAAAGTTCTATTTAGTCTTTAAAGTATGGTTGGGCCCTAGGGGTTTGGAGGGGATGGCACTTGCACCCCCAAAAACAATCCATGACTAAATCTCAATGAACAATCCATGCCGGATTTAGTCCATGACAATGAACAATCCATGACTAAATCCGGCATGGATAAAATAGCATTACTAATGTAATATGCCCCAATTAAGGGGTAATGAGCCACTATTTAGGGCTTAACATGCCCCTCCCCTTGAGACAAGTGGTGTCCTCAATGCTTGAGTAACTCTGAGTGCTTCTATATAAAATACTCATCTTCCCAAGTGGAATCTTCAGCTAGTAGTTTCTTCCATTTAATGAGATACTCTGAAATGGATCTATTCCTCAGCTGGTGAATTCTTGTGTTAGTGATGACTTCAAGCTCCAATATGATTTTTCCTTCCTTGTCAAGTTCTGTAAATATAGTTTGAACTGGGATCTTGTCACCTATAACCTTCTTTATGCATGAAACATGGAACACTGGGTGTACTCGTGAATATGCAAGCAACTCCAATTTGTATGCCATAGTTCTAATATTTTGCAACACCTTATAATGGCCATAGTAATTTGGTGATAATTTATTATCCTTATTGGATTGCTTGAGGGACATCTGTTTGTATGGTTGTATTCTTAAAAACACCCAATCCCCTACTTCAAAACTTCTTTCACTATGATGTTGATCTGCTTGTTGTTTCATGTGATTCTGTGCCATGGTCAGGTTGTCCTTTAATATTTGGAGAACTTGTTGTTGATGCTCGATGTGAACTTCCACTAATTGAACCTTATATTTTTCTTTTAGAGAAGAAGTGATGGAAGGAGGGTGGTATCCTTAGAGTTCCATAAATGGTGTCATTTTTATTGTAGTATGAAAGGAAGTGTTATACCACCATTCTTCCAAGGGTAACCATTTGAACCATTGTGTTTATTTATCAGAGACAAAGCAACGAAGGTAGCCTTCTAGAAATTTGTTCAGTATCTCAGTTTTTCCATCAGATTGAGGATGATAGGATGAGATATGAGCCAATTGAGTACCCAAACAAGAAAATAATTATGTCCAAAAATGTCCAGTGAAGATGGAGTCTCTGTCACTTACAATAATCTTTGGGTTGCCATGTAGCTTTTGAACTCTCTCCATGAATGCGGTGGAAACTGTACTGGCATTGAAGGGATGAGAGAGTGCACAAAAGTGTGTGTAATTGGTCAATATATCAACAATCACCATGATGACACTCTTTCCTTTAGACTTCAGTAACCCTGTGATGAAATCCATGGAAACCTCCTCCCAACACTGACTTGGGATAGCTAATGGTTGTAAAAGACCTGGGGTCTTAATTGTTTCCACCTTATTTTGTTGG